>OY757187.1:127834791-128135431 GCA_963583895.1 Melanophora roralis | reverse complement strand
AAGTAAAATGTATGAACTTTTTACATATATTAAGCACTTTTTGCTATACAAGTGCAAACACCTTATTTATACTTTCAAAATGATGCCGCCATCATCTTTTTAAAGCTTTCAATATGGTGGCACGCTCGCTCGCTCGCTCGCTCTTTATAAAAGACCACATGTAACACAGTTGTACTAAATAGTATACCAAATGGTTTTCTTGCCGAATAAATAATCGTTAAAATCTTACAGTTTGCTAATAATATTAATCGGCTATATGAATTATATAAAGTAAAATATATACACATTCATATAAAAATAAGTAAATGCAGTGGTATTAAGTAAAACAAACAGACATATACATATATATAAATTAAAGCATGCCACTCATGTAAATAATTTCCCAAATATTAGAGAATTTCCCCTAAAAACAACTAGCATTTATGTACGTACGTAATAAAAGTCAAAGATCTATGTATGTATATATGCTTTTCCTCTCAAAAGCTTTATTTATCTAACTAAATACAAATGCTGCTAAAATTGCAATTATATATATATTAAAACACACTATAAACAATATGTCTTTTATATATTACAAAACTAATAAAACAACGATGTAAAGAATTGATTTAATTACATTTATTTATTATATTTATTCATTATACCATGTTTTATGTTAATTATGATCAAATTAAAGTTAAAGTTAATTAAATAACACAAATAATCTTATATAATACATGTTATATATGCATGTATATTATAAACAATGTTAATTTATTATATTAGTAAAAATAATTGATTTCATTACATTTATTATAAATGTTTATTCATTATACATGTTTTATTTAATATATGATCATATTAAAGTTATTTAAATAACAAATAAACTTATATAATACATGTTATATATGCATGTATATTATAAACAATGTTATTATATTATATTAGTTAAAATTAAATAAATATTATTAAATTATTATTTATTATATTAGTAATAATAAAATAATTTAATTATTTGATTTAAAATTAAATAAATATTATTAAAAAAAAAATAAAAAATCACTATCTTTAATTTAATAGATAATTATTCATATTTATCAAATAATTAATTTATTTTGAACAACTATTGTTTTTTATTAAAATAACTACATTATTTGTTTAAACATTGTTCTTCTTCTTCGACTTTTTACATTCCATACATATTATATGTGTATTAGTACATACAGGTGATTGCAATGTGACACATATCAAGTAAAATGTATGAACTTTTTACATATATTAAGCACTTTTTGCTATACAAGTGCAAACACCTTATTTATACTTTCAAAATGATGCCGCCATCATCTTTTTAAAGCTTTCAATATGGTGGCACGCTCGCTCGCTCGCTCGCTCTTTATAAAAGACCACATGTAACACAGTTGTACTAAATAGTATACCAAATGGTTTTCTTGCCGAATAAATAATCGTTAAAATCTTACAGTTTGCTAATAATATTAATCGGCTATATGAATTATATAAAGTAAAATATATACACATTCATATAAAAATAAGTAAATGCAGTGGTATTAAGTAAAACAAACAGACATATACATATATATAAATTAAAGCATGCCACTCATGTAAATAATTTCCCAAATATTAGAGAATTTCCCCTAAAAACAACTAGCATTTATGTACGTACGTAATAAAAGTCAAAGATCTATGTATGTATATATGCTTTTCCTCTCAAAAGCTTTATTTATCTAACTAAATACAAATGCTGCTAAAATTGCAATTATATATATATTAAAACACACTATAAACAATATGTCTTTTATATATTACAAAACTAATAAAACAACGATGTAAAGAATTGATTTAATTACATTTATTTATTATATTTATTCATTATACCATGTTTTATGTTAATTATGATCAAATTAAAGTTAAAGTTAATTAAATAACACAAATAATCTTATATAATACATGTTATATATGCATGTATATTATAAACAATGTTAATTTATTATATTAGTAAAAATAATTGATTTCATTACATTTATTATAAATGTTTATTCATTATACATGTTTTATTTAATATATGATCATATTAAAGTTATTTAAATAACAAATAAACTTATATAATACATGTTATATATGCATGTATATTATAAACAATGTTATTATATTATATTAGTTAAAATTAAATAAATATTATTAAATTATTATTTATTATATTAGTAATAATAAAATAATTTAATTATTTGATTTAAAATTAAATAAATATTATTAAAAAAAAAATAAAAAATCACTATCTTTAATTTAATAGATAATTATTCATATTTATCAAATAATTAATTTATTTTGAACAACTATTGTTTTTTATTAAAATAACTACATTATTTGTTTAAACATTGTTCTTCTTCTTCGACTTTTTACATTCCATACATATTATATGTGTATTAGTACATACAGGTGATTGCAATGTGACACATATCAAGTAAAATGTATGAACTTTTTACATATATTAAGCACTTTTTGCTATACAAGTGCAAACACCTTATTTATACTTTCAAAATGATGCCGCCATCATCTTTTTAAAGCTTTCAATATGGTGGCACGCTCGCTCGCTCGCTCGCTCTTTATAAAAGACCACATGTAACACAGTTGTACTAAATAGTATACCAAATGGTTTTCTTGCCGAATAAATAATCGTTAAAATCTTACAGTTTGCTAATAATATTAATCGGCTATATGAATTATATAAAGTAAAATATATACACATTCATATAAAAATAAGTAAATGCAGTGGTATTAAGTAAAACAAACAGACATATACATATATATAAATTAAAGCATGCCACTCATGTAAATAATTTCCCAAATATTAGAGAATTTCCCCTAAAAACAACTAGCATTTATGTACGTACGTAATAAAAGTCAAAGATCTATGTATGTATATATGCTTTTCCTCTCAAAAGCTTTATTTATCTAACTAAATACAAATGCTGCTAAAATTGCAATTATATATATATTAAAACACACTATAAACAATATGTCTTTTATATATTACAAAACTAATAAAACAACGATGTAAAGAATTGATTTAATTACATTTATTTATTATATTTATTCATTATACCATGTTTTATGTTAATTATGATCAAATTAAAGTTAAAGTTAATTAAATAACACAAATAATCTTATATAATACATGTTATATATGCATGTATATTATAAACAATGTTAATTTATTATATTAGTAAAAATAATTGATTTCATTACATTTATTATAAATGTTTATTCATTATACATGTTTTATTTAATATATGATCATATTAAAGTTATTTAAATAACAAATAAACTTATATAATACATGTTATATATGCATGTATATTATAAACAATGTTATTATATTATATTAGTTAAAATTAAATAAATATTATTAAATTATTATTTATTATATTAGTAATAATAAAATAATTTAATTATTTGATTTAAAATTAAATAAATATTATTAAAAAAAAAATAAAAAATCACTATCTTTAATTTAATAGATAATTATTCATATTTATCAAATAATTAATTTATTTTGAACAACTATTGTTTTTTATTAAAATAACTACATTATTTGTTTAAACATTGTTCTTCTTCTTCGACTTTTTACATTCCATACATATTATATGTGTATTAGTACATACAGGTGATTGCAATGTGACACATATCAAGTAAAATGTATGAACTTTTTACATATATTAAGCACTTTTTGCTATACAAGTGCAAACACCTTATTTATACTTTCAAAATGATGCCGCCATCATCTTTTTAAAGCTTTCAATATGGTGGCACGCTCGCTCGCTCGCTCGCTCTTTATAAAAGACCACATGTAACACAGTTGTACTAAATAGTATACCAAATGGTTTTCTTGCCGAATAAATAATCGTTAAAATCTTACAGTTTGCTAATAATATTAATCGGCTATATGAATTATATAAAGTAAAATATATACACATTCATATAAAAATAAGTAAATGCAGTGGTATTAAGTAAAACAAACAGACATATACATATATATAAATTAAAGCATGCCACTCATGTAAATAATTTCCCAAATATTAGAGAATTTCCCCTAAAAACAACTAGCATTTATGTACGTACGTAATAAAAGTCAAAGATCTATGTATGTATATATGCTTTTCCTCTCAAAAGCTTTATTTATCTAACTAAATACAAATGCTGCTAAAATTGCAATTATATATATATTAAAACACACTATAAACAATATGTCTTTTATATATTACAAAACTAATAAAACAACGATGTAAAGAATTGATTTAATTACATTTATTTATTATATTTATTCATTATACCATGTTTTATGTTAATTATGATCAAATTAAAGTTAAAGTTAATTAAATAACACAAATAATCTTATATAATACATGTTATATATGCATGTATATTATAAACAATGTTAATTTATTATATTAGTAAAAATAATTGATTTCATTACATTTATTATAAATGTTTATTCATTATACATGTTTTATTTAATATATGATCATATTAAAGTTATTTAAATAACAAATAAACTTATATAATACATGTTATATATGCATGTATATTATAAACAATGTTATTATATTATATTAGTTAAAATTAAATAAATATTATTAAATTATTATTTATTATATTAGTAATAATAAAATAATTTAATTATTTGATTTAAAATTAAATAAATATTATTAAAAAAAAAATAAAAAATCACTATCTTTAATTTAATAGATAATTATTCATATTTATCAAATAATTAATTTATTTTGAACAACTATTGTTTTTTATTAAAATAACTACATTATTTGTTTAAACATTGTTCTTCTTCTTCGACTTTTTACATTCCATACATATTATATGTGTATTAGTACATACAGGTGATTGCAATGTGACACATATCAAGTAAAATGTATGAACTTTTTACATATATTAAGCACTTTTTGCTATACAAGTGCAAACACCTTATTTATACTTTCAAAATGATGCCGCCATCATCTTTTTAAAGCTTTCAATATGGTGGCACGCTCGCTCGCTCGCTCGCTCTTTATAAAAGACCACATGTAACACAGTTGTACTAAATAGTATACCAAATGGTTTTCTTGCCGAATAAATAATCGTTAAAATCTTACAGTTTGCTAATAATATTAATCGGCTATATGAATTATATAAAGTAAAATATATACACATTCATATAAAAATAAGTAAATGCAGTGGTATTAAGTAAAACAAACAGACATATACATATATATAAATTAAAGCATGCCACTCATGTAAATAATTTCCCAAATATTAGAGAATTTCCCCTAAAAACAACTAGCATTTATGTACGTACGTAATAAAAGTCAAAGATCTATGTATGTATATATGCTTTTCCTCTCAAAAGCTTTATTTATCTAACTAAATACAAATGCTGCTAAAATTGCAATTATATATATATTAAAACACACTATAAACAATATGTCTTTTATATATTACAAAACTAATAAAACAACGATGTAAAGAATTGATTTAATTACATTTATTTATTATATTTATTCATTATACCATGTTTTATGTTAATTATGATCAAATTAAAGTTAAAGTTAATTAAATAACACAAATAATCTTATATAATACATGTTATATATGCATGTATATTATAAACAATGTTAATTTATTATATTAGTAAAAATAATTGATTTCATTACATTTATTATAAATGTTTATTCATTATACATGTTTTATTTAATATATGATCATATTAAAGTTATTTAAATAACAAATAAACTTATATAATACATGTTATATATGCATGTATATTATAAACAATGTTATTATATTATATTAGTTAAAATTAAATAAATATTATTAAATTATTATTTATTATATTAGTAATAATAAAATAATTTAATTATTTGATTTAAAATTAAATAAATATTATTAAAAAAAAAATAAAAAATCACTATCTTTAATTTAATAGATAATTATTCATATTTATCAAATAATTAATTTATTTTGAACAACTATTGTTTTTTATTAAAATAACTACATTATTTGTTTAAACATTGTTCTTCTTCTTCGACTTTTTACATTCCATACATATTATATGTGTATTAGTACATACAGGTGATTGCAATGTGACACATATCAAGTAAAATGTATGAACTTTTTACATATATTAAGCACTTTTTGCTATACAAGTGCAAACACCTTATTTATACTTTCAAAATGATGCCGCCATCATCTTTTTAAAGCTTTCAATATGGTGGCACGCTCGCTCGCTCGCTCGCTCTTTATAAAAGACCACATGTAACACAGTTGTACTAAATAGTATACCAAATGGTTTTCTTGCCGAATAAATAATCGTTAAAATCTTACAGTTTGCTAATAATATTAATCGGCTATATGAATTATATAAAGTAAAATATATACACATTCATATAAAAATAAGTAAATGCAGTGGTATTAAGTAAAACAAACAGACATATACATATATATAAATTAAAGCATGCCACTCATGTAAATAATTTCCCAAATATTAGAGAATTTCCCCTAAAAACAACTAGCATTTATGTACGTACGTAATAAAAGTCAAAGATCTATGTATGTATATATGCTTTTCCTCTCAAAAGCTTTATTTATCTAACTAAATACAAATGCTGCTAAAATTGCAATTATATATATATTAAAACACACTATAAACAATATGTCTTTTATATATTACAAAACTAATAAAACAACGATGTAAAGAATTGATTTAATTACATTTATTTATTATATTTATTCATTATACCATGTTTTATGTTAATTATGATCAAATTAAAGTTAAAGTTAATTAAATAACACAAATAATCTTATATAATACATGTTATATATGCATGTATATTATAAACAATGTTAATTTATTATATTAGTAAAAATAATTGATTTCATTACATTTATTATAAATGTTTATTCATTATACATGTTTTATTTAATATATGATCATATTAAAGTTATTTAAATAACAAATAAACTTATATAATACATGTTATATATGCATGTATATTATAAACAATGTTATTATATTATATTAGTTAAAATTAAATAAATATTATTAAATTATTATTTATTATATTAGTAATAATAAAATAATTTAATTATTTGATTTAAAATTAAATAAATATTATTAAAAAAAAAATAAAAAATCACTATCTTTAATTTAATAGATAATTATTCATATTTATCAAATAATTAATTTATTTTGAACAACTATTGTTTTTTATTAAAATAACTACATTATTTGTTTAAACATTGTTCTTCTTCTTCGACTTTTTACATTCCATACATATTATATGTGTATTAGTACATACAGGTGATTGCAATGTGACACATATCAAGTAAAATGTATGAACTTTTTACATATATTAAGCACTTTTTGCTATACAAGTGCAAACACCTTATTTATACTTTCAAAATGATGCCGCCATCATCTTTTTAAAGCTTTCAATATGGTGGCACGCTCGCTCGCTCGCTCGCTCTTTATAAAAGACCACATGTAACACAGTTGTACTAAATAGTATACCAAATGGTTTTCTTGCCGAATAAATAATCGTTAAAATCTTACAGTTTGCTAATAATATTAATCGGCTATATGAATTATATAAAGTAAAATATATACACATTCATATAAAAATAAGTAAATGCAGTGGTATTAAGTAAAACAAACAGACATATACATATATATAAATTAAAGCATGCCACTCATGTAAATAATTTCCCAAATATTAGAGAATTTCCCCTAAAAACAACTAGCATTTATGTACGTACGTAATAAAAGTCAAAGATCTATGTATGTATATATGCTTTTCCTCTCAAAAGCTTTATTTATCTAACTAAATACAAATGCTGCTAAAATTGCAATTATATATATATTAAAACACACTATAAACAATATGTCTTTTATATATTACAAAACTAATAAAACAACGATGTAAAGAATTGATTTAATTACATTTATTTATTATATTTATTCATTATACCATGTTTTATGTTAATTATGATCAAATTAAAGTTAAAGTTAATTAAATAACACAAATAATCTTATATAATACATGTTATATATGCATGTATATTATAAACAATGTTAATTTATTATATTAGTAAAAATAATTGATTTCATTACATTTATTATAAATGTTTATTCATTATACATGTTTTATTTAATATATGATCATATTAAAGTTATTTAAATAACAAATAAACTTATATAATACATGTTATATATGCATGTATATTATAAACAATGTTATTATATTATATTAGTTAAAATTAAATAAATATTATTAAATTATTATTTATTATATTAGTAATAATAAAATAATTTAATTATTTGATTTAAAATTAAATAAATATTATTAAAAAAAAAATAAAAAATCACTATCTTTAATTTAATAGATAATTATTCATATTTATCAAATAATTAATTTATTTTGAACAACTATTGTTTTTTATTAAAATAACTACATTATTTGTTTAAACATTGTTCTTCTTCTTCGACTTTTTACATTCCATACATATTATATGTGTATTAGTACATACAGGTGATTGCAATGTGACACATATCAAGTAAAATGTATGAACTTTTTACATATATTAAGCACTTTTTGCTATACAAGTGCAAACACCTTATTTATACTTTCAAAATGATGCCGCCATCATCTTTTTAAAGCTTTCAATATGGTGGCACGCTCGCTCGCTCGCTCGCTCTTTATAAAAGACCACATGTAACACAGTTGTACTAAATAGTATACCAAATGGTTTTCTTGCCGAATAAATAATCGTTAAAATCTTACAGTTTGCTAATAATATTAATCGGCTATATGAATTATATAAAGTAAAATATATACACATTCATATAAAAATAAGTAAATGCAGTGGTATTAAGTAAAACAAACAGACATATACATATATATAAATTAAAGCATGCCACTCATGTAAATAATTTCCCAAATATTAGAGAATTTCCCCTAAAAACAACTAGCATTTATGTACGTACGTAATAAAAGTCAAAGATCTATGTATGTATATATGCTTTTCCTCTCAAAAGCTTTATTTATCTAACTAAATACAAATGCTGCTAAAATTGCAATTATATATATATTAAAACACACTATAAACAATATGTCTTTTATATATTACAAAACTAATAAAACAACGATGTAAAGAATTGATTTAATTACATTTATTTATTATA
The DNA here is from genome assembly GCA_963583895.1 of Melanophora roralis. Taxonomy (NCBI): domain Eukaryota; kingdom Metazoa; phylum Arthropoda; class Insecta; order Diptera; family Rhinophoridae; genus Melanophora; species Melanophora roralis. The sequence continues at coordinate 128,126,205 of OY757187.1, read as the reverse complement.
TTTATTCATTATACCATGTTTTATGTTAATTATGATCAAATTAAAGTTAAAGTTAATTAAATAACACAAATAATCTTATATAATACATGTTATATATGCATGTATATTATAAACAATGTTAATTTATTATATTAGTAAAAATAATTGATTTCATTACATTTATTATAAATGTTTATTCATTATACATGTTTTATTTAATATATGATCATATTAAAGTTATTTAAATAACAAATAAACTTATATAATACATGTTATATATGCATGTATATTATAAACAATGTTATTATATTATATTAGTTAAAATTAAATAAATATTATTAAATTATTATTTATTATATTAGTAATAATAAAATAATTTAATTATTTGATTTAAAATTAAATAAATATTATTAAAAAAAAAATAAAAAATCACTATCTTTAATTTAATAGATAATTATTCATATTTATCAAATAATTAATTTATTTTGAACAACTATTGTTTTTTATTAAAATAACTACATTATTTGTTTAAACATTGTTCTTCTTCTTCGACTTTTTACATTCCATACATATTATATGTGTATTAGTACATACAGGTGATTGCAATGTGACACATATCAAGTAAAATGTATGAACTTTTTACATATATTAAGCACTTTTTGCTATACAAGTGCAAACACCTTATTTATACTTTCAAAATGATGCCGCCATCATCTTTTTAAAGCTTTCAATATGGTGGCACGCTCGCTCGCTCGCTCGCTCTTTATAAAAGACCACATGTAACACAGTTGTACTAAATAGTATACCAAATGGTTTTCTTGCCGAATAAATAATCGTTAAAATCTTACAGTTTGCTAATAATATTAATCGGCTATATGAATTATATAAAGTAAAATATATACACATTCATATAAAAATAAGTAAATGCAGTGGTATTAAGTAAAACAAACAGACATATACATATATATAAATTAAAGCATGCCACTCATGTAAATAATTTCCCAAATATTAGAGAATTTCCCCTAAAAACAACTAGCATTTATGTACGTACGTAATAAAAGTCAAAGATCTATGTATGTATATATGCTTTTCCTCTCAAAAGCTTTATTTATCTAACTAAATACAAATGCTGCTAAAATTGCAATTATATATATATTAAAACACACTATAAACAATATGTCTTTTATATATTACAAAACTAATAAAACAACGATGTAAAGAATTGATTTAATTACATTTATTTATTATATTTATTCATTATACCATGTTTTATGTTAATTATGATCAAATTAAAGTTAAAGTTAATTAAATAACACAAATAATCTTATATAATACATGTTATATATGCATGTATATTATAAACAATGTTAATTTATTATATTAGTAAAAATAATTGATTTCATTACATTTATTATAAATGTTTATTCATTATACATGTTTTATTTAATATATGATCATATTAAAGTTATTTAAATAACAAATAAACTTATATAATACATGTTATATATGCATGTATATTATAAACAATGTTATTATATTATATTAGTTAAAATTAAATAAATATTATTAAATTATTATTTATTATATTAGTAATAATAAAATAATTTAATTATTTGATTTAAAATTAAATAAATATTATTAAAAAAAAAATAAAAAATCACTATCTTTAATTTAATAGATAATTATTCATATTTATCAAATAATTAATTTATTTTGAACAACTATTGTTTTTTATTAAAATAACTACATTATTTGTTTAAACATTGTTCTTCTTCTTCGACTTTTTACATTCCATACATATTATATGTGTATTAGTACATACAGGTGATTGCAATGTGACACATATCAAGTAAAATGTATGAACTTTTTACATATATTAAGCACTTTTTGCTATACAAGTGCAAACACCTTATTTATACTTTCAAAATGATGCCGCCATCATCTTTTTAAAGCTTTCAATATGGTGGCACGCTCGCTCGCTCGCTCGCTCTTTATAAAAGACCACATGTAACACAGTTGTACTAAATAGTATACCAAATGGTTTTCTTGCCGAATAAATAATCGTTAAAATCTTACAGTTTGCTAATAATATTAATCGGCTATATGAATTATATAAAGTAAAATATATACACATTCATATAAAAATAAGTAAATGCAGTGGTATTAAGTAAAACAAACAGACATATACATATATATAAATTAAAGCATGCCACTCATGTAAATAATTTCCCAAATATTAGAGAATTTCCCCTAAAAACAACTAGCATTTATGTACGTACGTAATAAAAGTCAAAGATCTATGTATGTATATATGCTTTTCCTCTCAAAAGCTTTATTTATCTAACTAAATACAAATGCTGCTAAAATTGCAATTATATATATATTAAAACACACTATAAACAATATGTCTTTTATATATTACAAAACTAATAAAACAACGATGTAAAGAATTGATTTAATTACATTTATTTATTATATTTATTCATTATACCATGTTTTATGTTAATTATGATCAAATTAAAGTTAAAGTTAATTAAATAACACAAATAATCTTATATAATACATGTTATATATGCATGTATATTATAAACAATGTTAATTTATTATATTAGTAAAAATAATTGATTTCATTACATTTATTATAAATGTTTATTCATTATACATGTTTTATTTAATATATGATCATATTAAAGTTATTTAAATAACAAATAAACTTATATAATACATGTTATATATGCATGTATATTATAAACAATGTTATTATATTATATTAGTTAAAATTAAATAAATATTATTAAATTATTATTTATTATATTAGTAATAATAAAATAATTTAATTATTTGATTTAAAATTAAATAAATATTATTAAAAAAAAAATAAAAAATCACTATCTTTAATTTAATAGATAATTATTCATATTTATCAAATAATTAATTTATTTTGAACAACTATTGTTTTTTATTAAAATAACTACATTATTTGTTTAAACATTGTTCTTCTTCTTCGACTTTTTACATTCCATACATATTATATGTGTATTAGTACATACAGGTGATTGCAATGTGACACATATCAAGTAAAATGTATGAACTTTTTACATATATTAAGCACTTTTTGCTATACAAGTGCAAACACCTTATTTATACTTTCAAAATGATGCCGCCATCATCTTTTTAAAGCTTTCAATATGGTGGCACGCTCGCTCGCTCGCTCGCTCTTTATAAAAGACCACATGTAACACAGTTGTACTAAATAGTATACCAAATGGTTTTCTTGCCGAATAAATAATCGTTAAAATCTTACAGTTTGCTAATAATATTAATCGGCTATATGAATTATATAAAGTAAAATATATACACATTCATATAAAAATAAGTAAATGCAGTGGTATTAAGTAAAACAAACAGACATATACATATATATAAATTAAAGCATGCCACTCATGTAAATAATTTCCCAAATATTAGAGAATTTCCCCTAAAAACAACTAGCATTTATGTACGTACGTAATAAAAGTCAAAGATCTATGTATGTATATATGCTTTTCCTCTCAAAAGCTTTATTTATCTAACTAAATACAAATGCTGCTAAAATTGCAATTATATATATATTAAAACACACTATAAACAATATGTCTTTTATATATTACAAAACTAATAAAACAACGATGTAAAGAATTGATTTAATTACATTTATTTATTATATTTATTCATTATACCATGTTTTATGTTAATTATGATCAAATTAAAGTTAAAGTTAATTAAATAACACAAATAATCTTATATAATACATGTTATATATGCATGTATATTATAAACAATGTTAATTTATTATATTAGTAAAAATAATTGATTTCATTACATTTATTATAAATGTTTATTCATTATACATGTTTTATTTAATATATGATCATATTAAAGTTATTTAAATAACAAATAAACTTATATAATACATGTTATATATGCATGTATATTATAAACAATGTTATTATATTATATTAGTTAAAATTAAATAAATATTATTAAATTATTATTTATTATATTAGTAATAATAAAATAATTTAATTATTTGATTTAAAATTAAATAAATATTATTAAAAAAAAAATAAAAAATCACTATCTTTAATTTAATAGATAATTATTCATATTTATCAAATAATTAATTTATTTTGAACAACTATTGTTTTTTATTAAAATAACTACATTATTTGTTTAAACATTGTTCTTCTTCTTCGACTTTTTACATTCCATACATATTATATGTGTATTAGTACATACAGGTGATTGCAATGTGACACATATCAAGTAAAATGTATGAACTTTTTACATATATTAAGCACTTTTTGCTATACAAGTGCAAACACCTTATTTATACTTTCAAAATGATGCCGCCATCATCTTTTTAAAGCTTTCAATATGGTGGCACGCTCGCTCGCTCGCTCGCTCTTTATAAAAGACCACATGTAACACAGTTGTACTAAATAGTATACCAAATGGTTTTCTTGCCGAATAAATAATCGTTAAAATCTTACAGTTTGCTAATAATATTAATCGGCTATATGAATTATATAAAGTAAAATATATACACATTCATATAAAAATAAGTAAATGCAGTGGTATTAAGTAAAACAAACAGACATATACATATATATAAATTAAAGCATGCCACTCATGTAAATAATTTCCCAAATATTAGAGAATTTCCCCTAAAAACAACTAGCATTTATGTACGTACGTAATAAAAGTCAAAGATCTATGTATGTATATATGCTTTTCCTCTCAAAAGCTTTATTTATCTAACTAAATACAAATGCTGCTAAAATTGCAATTATATATATATTAAAACACACTATAAACAATATGTCTTTTATATATTACAAAACTAATAAAACAACGATGTAAAGAATTGATTTAATTACATTTATTTATTATATTTATTCATTATACCATGTTTTATGTTAATTATGATCAAATTAAAGTTAAAGTTAATTAAATAACACAAATAATCTTATATAATACATGTTATATATGCATGTATATTATAAACAATGTTAATTTATTATATTAGTAAAAATAATTGATTTCATTACATTTATTATAAATGTTTATTCATTATACATGTTTTATTTAATATATGATCATATTAAAGTTATTTAAATAACAAATAAACTTATATAATACATGTTATATATGCATGTATATTATAAACAATGTTATTATATTATATTAGTTAAAATTAAATAAATATTATTAAATTATTATTTATTATATTAGTAATAATAAAATAATTTAATTATTTGATTTAAAATTAAATAAATATTATTAAAAAAAAAATAAAAAATCACTATCTTTAATTTAATAGATAATTATTCATATTTATCAAATAATTAATTTATTTTGAACAACTATTGTTTTTTATTAAAATAACTACATTATTTGTTTAAACATTGTTCTTCTTCTTCGACTTTTTACATTCCATACATATTATATGTGTATTAGTACATACAGGTGATTGCAATGTGACACATATCAAGTAAAATGTATGAACTTTTTACATATATTAAGCACTTTTTGCTATACAAGTGCAAACACCTTATTTATACTTTCAAAATGATGCCGCCATCATCTTTTTAAAGCTTTCAATATGGTGGCACGCTCGCTCGCTCGCTCGCTCTTTATAAAAGACCACATGTAACACAGTTGTACTAAATAGTATACCAAATGGTTTTCTTGCCGAATAAATAATCGTTAAAATCTTACAGTTTGCTAATAATATTAATCGGCTATATGAATTATATAAAGTAAAATATATACACATTCATATAAAAATAAGTAAATGCAGTGGTATTAAGTAAAACAAACAGACATATACATATATATAAATTAAAGCATGCCACTCATGTAAATAATTTCCCAAATATTAGAGAATTTCCCCTAAAAACAACTAGCATTTATGTACGTACGTAATAAAAGTCAAAGATCTATGTATGTATATATGCTTTTCCTCTCAAAAGCTTTATTTATCTAACTAAATACAAATGCTGCTAAAATTGCAATTATATATATATTAAAACACACTATAAACAATATGTCTTTTATATATTACAAAACTAATAAAACAACGATGTAAAGAATTGATTTAATTACATTTATTTATTATATTTATTCATTATACCATGTTTTATGTTAATTATGATCAAATTAAAGTTAAAGTTAATTAAATAACACAAATAATCTTATATAATACATGTTATATATGCATGTATATTATAAACAATGTTAATTTATTATATTAGTAAAAATAATTGATTTCATTACATTTATTATAAATGTTTATTCATTATACATGTTTTATTTAATATATGATCATATTAAAGTTATTTAAATAACAAATAAACTTATATAATACATGTTATATATGCATGTATATTATAAACAATGTTATTATATTATATTAGTTAAAATTAAATAAATATTATTAAATTATTATTTATTATATTAGTAATAATAAAATAATTTAATTATTTGATTTAAAATTAAATAAATATTATTAAAAAAAAAATAAAAAATCACTATCTTTAATTTAATAGATAATTATTCATATTTATCAAATAATTAATTTATTTTGAACAACTATTGTTTTTTATTAAAATAACTACATTATTTGTTTAAACATTGTTCTTCTTCTTCGACTTTTTACATTCCATACATATTATATGTGTATTAGTACATACAGGTGATTGCAATGTGACACATATCAAGTAAAATGTATGAACTTTTTACATATATTAAGCACTTTTTGCTATACAAGTGCAAACACCTTATTTATACTTTCAAAATGATGCCGCCATCATCTTTTTAAAGCTTTCAATATGGTGGCACGCTCGCTCGCTCGCTCGCTCTTTATAAAAGACCACATGTAACACAGTTGTACTAAATAGTATACCAAATGGTTTTCTTGCCGAATAAATAATCGTTAAAATCTTACAGTTTGCTAATAATATTAATCGGCTATATGAATTATATAAAGTAAAATATATACACATTCATATAAAAATAAGTAAATGCAGTGGTATTAAGTAAAACAAACAGACATATACATATATATAAATTAAAGCATGCCACTCATGTAAATAATTTCCCAAATATTAGAGAATTTCCCCTAAAAACAACTAGCATTTATGTACGTACGTAATAAAAGTCAAAGATCTATGTATGTATATATGCTTTTCCTCTCAAAAGCTTTATTTATCTAACTAAATACAAATGCTGCTAAAATTGCAATTATATATATATTAAAACACACTATAAACAATATGTCTTTTATATATTACAAAACTAATAAAACAACGATGTAAAGAATTGATTTAATTACATTTATTTATTATATTTATTCATTATACCATGTTTTATGTTAATTATGATCAAATTAAAGTTAAAGTTAATTAAATAACACAAATAATCTTATATAATACATGTTATATATGCATGTATATTATAAACAATGTTAATTTATTATATTAGTAAAAATAATTGATTTCATTACATTTATTATAAATGTTTATTCATTATACATGTTTTATTTAATATATGATCATATTAAAGTTATTTAAATAACAAATAAACTTATATAATACATGTTATATATGCATGTATATTATAAACAATGTTATTATATTATATTAGTTAAAATTAAATAAATATTATTAAATTATTATTTATTATATTAGTAATAATAAAATAATTTAATTATTTGATTTAAAATTAAATAAATATTATTAAAAAAAAAATAAAAAATCACTATCTTTAATTTAATAGATAATTATTCATATTTATCAAATAATTAATTTATTTTGAACAACTATTGTTTTTTATTAAAATAACTACATTATTTGTTTAAACATTGTTCTTCTTCTTCGACTTTTTACATTCCATACATATTATATGTGTATTAGTACATACAGGTGATTGCAATGTGACACATATCAAGTAAAATGTATGAACTTTTTACATATATTAAGCACTTTTTGCTATACAAGTGCAAACACCTTATTTATACTTTCAAAATGATGCCGCCATCATCTTTTTAAAGCTTTCAATATGGTGGCACGCTCGCTCGCTCGCTCGCTCTTTATAAAAGACCACATGTAACACAGTTGTACTAAATAGTATACCAAATGGTTTTCTTGCCGAATAAATAATCGTTAAAATCTTACAGTTTGCTAATAATATTAATCGGCTATATGAATTATATAAAGTAAAATATATACACATTCATATAAAAATAAGTAAATGCAGTGGTATTAAGTAAAACAAACAGACATATACATATATATAAATTAAAGCATGCCACTCATGTAAATAATTTCCCAAATATTAGAGAATTTCCCCTAAAAACAACTAGCATTTATGTACGTACGTAATAAAAGTCAAAGATCTATGTATGTATATATGCTTTTCCTCTCAAAAGCTTTATTTATCTAACTAAATACAAATGCTGCTAAAATTGCAATTATATATATATTAAAACACACTATAAACAATATGTCTTTTATATATTACAAAACTAATAAAACAACGATGTAAAGAATTGATTTAATTACATTTATTTATTATATTTATTCATTATACCATGTTTTATGTTAATTATGATCAAATTAAAGTTAAAGTTAATTAAATAACACAAATAATCTTATATAATACATGTTATATATGCATGTATATTATAAACAATGTTAATTTATTATATTAGTAAAAATAATTGATTTCATTACATTTATTATAAATGTTTATTCATTATACATGTTTTATTTAATATATGATCATATTAAAGTTATTTAAATAACAAATAAACTTATATAATACATGTTATATATGCATGTATATTATAAACAATGTTATTATATTATATTAGTTAAAATTAAATAAATATTATTAAATTATTATTTATTATATTAGTAATAATAAAATAATTTAATTATTTGATTTAAAATTAAATAAATATTATTAAAAAAAAAATAAAAAATCACTATCTTTAATTTAATAGATAATTATTCATATTTATCAAATAATTAATTTATTTTGAACAACTATTGTTTTTTATTAAAATAACTACATTATTTGTTTAAACATTGTTCTTCTTCTTCGACTTTTTACATTCCATACATATTATATGTGTATTAGTACATACAGGTGATTGCAATGTGACACATATCAAGTAAAATGTATGAACTTTTTACATATATTAAGCACTTTTTGCTATACAAGTGCAAACACCTTATTTATACTTTCAAAATGATGCCGCCATCATCTTTTTAAAGCTTTCAATATGGTGGCACGCTCGCTCGCTCGCTCGCTCTTTATAAAAGACCACATGTAACACAGTTGTACTAAATAGTATACCAAATGGTTTTCTTGCCGAATAAATAATCGTTAAAATCTTACAGTTTGCTAATAATATTAATCGGCTATATGAATTATATAAAGTAAAATATATACACATTCATATAAAAATAAGTAAATGCAGTGGTATTAAGTAAAACAAACAGACATATACATATATATAAATTAAAGCATGCCACTCATGTAAATAATTTCCCAAATATTAGAGAATTTCCCCTAAAAACAACTAGCATTTATGTACATACGTAATAAAAGTCAAAGATCTATGTATGTATATATGCTTTTCCTCTCAAAAGCTTTATTTATCTAACTAAATACAAATGCTGCTAAAATTGCAATTATATATATATTAAAACACACTATAAACAATATGTCTTTTATATATTACAAAACTAATAAAACAACGATGTAAAGAATTGATTTAATTACATTTATTTATTATATTTATTCATTATACCATGTTTTATGTTAATTATGATCAAATTAAAGTTAAAGTTAATTAAATAACACAAATAATCTTATATAATACATGTTATATATGCATGTATATTATAAACAATGTTAATTTATTATATTAGTAAAAATAATAGATTTCATTACATTTATTATAAATGTTTATTCATTATACATGTTTTATTTAATATATGATCATATTAAAGTTATTTAAATAACAAATAAACTTATATAATACATGTTATATATGCATGTATATTATAAACAATGTTATTATATTATATTAGTTAAAATTAAATAAATATTATTAAATTATTATTTATTATATTAGTAATAATAAAATATAATAACTAACACATATCAAGTAAAATGTATGAACTTTTTACATATATATCGAACTTTTTGCTATACAAGTGCCAACACCTTATTTATACTTTTAAAATGATGCCGCGCTCGTTTATATGCTTTCAAAATGGTGGCACGCTCGCTCTTTTTTATAAAAGCACATGGACGATCCATACAGGGATGGCGTACATGGACTGGTCAATTACATACAGCCGGCCCGTGACCTCGCACCGGAGGATAGCTGTTAGTGACTAATCCTCTTTAACCACTAATTAGCTATTCAGATTCTCGGCACTACTACTAACCACCTTATTCTTACAAGTGGTGAATAGGGAGTAGGAGAGGGAAGGGAGAAAGGGTGAAGAATAAAGGATAGGGATTGGATAACCTTTTGTCATGTAGGCTTTTTTGTATACCGCCTTAATGACACCAGGATGGAAGAGGTATGAATGCATTCCCCATCATGGTAAGTCCCTTAAGACGGATACCACAGCCTACACTTAAGCCACCACATCGCGTCAAGATTGTTATCCGGGTGGTAGACCTAACACTATACCTATAAGAAAACAAAGAAAGTAGTCCCAACTAGCGAATATATCATCAAAATAAAGAATATATTTTTACCTAGTACTATAATCGATCGATTAAAATCAGTAGCTGTAAGCAAAAAAATTGTGTTCTTTTGTTTAACCATAACACTAACGGTTTTAAGCTGATTACATATTGTAACCGTTACAGCGCCAATAGTGCGACATCATTATAGTTCTAGGGCAACTATGGCATTAAGAAACTAGACATCGTTAGTCACCTAGCGCTGTAACATCCATCAGTGATGGTTAGTTAGTAAACTAACAACACGTAATTGTTTTTTTTTGCTACAGCCTGATTTTTACCGACGATAATTTAGGTTGGGGTAAATTTTCTCTAAGTTCCTACTGCTACTACTAGTTTTTGTAAAAATATTACTACAACGACAAATGGAATAAGGCCGATTACAATAATTCGCTTGATGATATACCTATTAGAAAACAAAGGTAGAATCTATTTTTACCTAATACTATAATCGATCGATTAAAATCAGTAGCTGTAAGCAAAAAAATTTTGTCCTTTTGTTTAACCATAACACTAACGGTTTTAAGCTGATTACATATTGTAACCGTTACAGCGCCAATAGTGCGACATCATTATAGTTCTAGGGCAACTATGGCATTAAGAAACTAGACATCGTTAGTCACCTAGCGCTGTAACATCCATCAGTGATGGTTAGTTAGTAAACTAACAACACGTAATTGTTTTTTTTTTTTTGCTACAGCCTGATTTTTACCGATGATAATTTAGGTTGGGGTACATTTTCTCTAAGTTCCTACTGCTACTACTACTTTTTTTAAAAATATTACTACAACGACAAATGGAATAAGGCCGATTACAATAATTCGCTTGATGATATACTTATTAGAAAACAAAGAAAGAATCTATTTTTACCTAATACTATAATCGATCGATTAAAATCAGTAGCTGTAAGCAAAAAAATTTTGTTCTTTTGTTTAACCATAACACTAACGGTTTTAAGCTGATTACATATTGTAACCATTACAGCGCCAATAGTGCGACATCATTATAGTTCTAGGGCAACTATGGCATTAAGAAACTAGACATCGTTAGTCACCTAGCGCTGTAACATCCATCAGTGATGGTTAGTTAGTAAACTAACAACACGTAATTGTTTTTTTTTTTGCTACAGCCTGATTTTCACCGACGATAATTTAGGTTGGGGTAAATTTTCTCTAAGTTCCTACTGCTACTACTACTTTTTATAAAAATATTACTACAACGACAAATAGAATAAGGCTGATTATAATAATGCGCTTGATGATATGCCTATTAGAAAACAAAGGAAGAATCTATTTTTACCTAATACTATTATCGATCGAATAAAATCAGTAGCTGTAAGCAAAAAATTGCGTTCTTTTGTTTAACCATAACACTAACGGTTTTAAGCTGATTACATATTTTAACCGTTACAGCGCCAATAGTGCGGCATCATTATAGTTCTAGGGCAACTATGGCATTAAGAAACTAGACATCGTTAGTCACCTAGCGCTGTAACATCCATCAGTGATGGTTAGTTAGTAAACTAACAACAACACGTAATTGTTTTATTTTGCTACAGCCTGATTTTTACCGACGATAATTTAGGTTGGGGTAAATTTTCTCTAAGTTCCTACTGCTACTGCTAATTTTTATAAAAATATTACTTCAACGACAAATGGAATAAGGCCGATTACAATAATTCGCTTGATGATATACCTATTAGAAAACAAAGGAAGAATCTATTTTTACCTAATACTATTATCGATCGATTAAAATCAGTAGCTGTAAGCAAAAAAATTTTGTTCTTTTGTTTAACCATAACACTAACGGTTTTAAGCTGATTACATATTGTAACCGTTACAGCGCCAATAGTGCGACATCATTATAGTTCTAGGGCAACTATGGCATTAAGAAACTAGACATCGTTAGTCACCTAGCGCTGTAACATCCATCAGTGATGGTTAGTTAGTAAACTAACAACACGTAATTGTTTTTTTTTTTGCTACAGCCTGACTTTCACCGACGATAATTTAGGTTGGGGTAAATTTTCTCTAAGTTCCTACTGCTACTACTACTTTTTATAAAAATATTACTACAACGACAAATAGAATAAGGCCGATTATAATAATTCGCTTGATGATATGCCTATTAGAAAACAAAGGAAGAATCTATTTTTACCTAATACTATTATCGATCGAATAAAATCAGTAGCTGTAAGCAAAAAAATTGTGTTCTTTTGTTTAACCATAACACTAACGGTTTTCAGCTGATTACATATTGTAACCATTACAGCGCCAATAGTGCGACATCATTATAGTTCTAGGGCAACTATGGCATTAAGAAACTAGACATCGTTAGTCACCTAGCGCTGTAACATCCATCAGTGATGGTTAGTTAGTAAACTAACAACACGTAATTGTTTTTTTTTTTGCTACAGCCTGATTTTTACCGATGATAATTTAGGTTGGGGTAAATTTTCTCTAAGTTCCTACTGGTACTTTTTATAAAAATATTACTACAGCGACAAATGGAATAAGGCCGATTACAATAATTCGCTTGATGATATACCTATTAGAAAACAAAGGAAGAATCTATTTTTACCTAATACTATTATCGATCGATTAAAATCAGTAGCTGTAAGCAAAAAAATTTTGTTCTTTCGTTTAACCATAACACTAACGGTTTTAAGCTGATTACATATTGTAACCGTTACAGCGCCAATAGTGCGACATCATTATAATTCTAGGGCAACTATGGCATTAAGAAACTAGACATCGTTAATCACCTAGCGCTGTAACATCCATCAGTGATGGTTAGTTAGTAAACTAACAACACGTAATTGTTTTATTTTGCTACAGCCTGATTTTTACCGACGATAATTTAGGTTGGGGTAAATTTTCTCTAAGTTCCTACTGCTACTGCTAATTTTTATAAAAATATTACTACAACGACAAATGGAATAAGGCCGATTAAAATAATTCGCTTGATGATATACCTATTAGAAAACAAAGGTAGAATCTATTTTTACCTAATACTATTATCGATCGATTAAAATCAGTAGCTGTAAGCAAAAAAATTATGTTCTTTTATTTAACCATAACACTGACGGTTTTAAGCTGATTACATATTGTAACCGTTACAGCGCCAATAGTGCGACATCATTATAGTTCTAGGGCAACTATGGCATTAAGAAACTAGACGTCGTTAGTCACCTAGCGCTGTAACATCCATCAGTGATGGTTAGTTAGTAAACATACAACACGTAATTGTTTTTTTTTGCCACAGCCTGATTTTTACCGACGATATTGTAGGTTGCCGCAAATTTTATCCATGTTAGGTAAATAGTTCAAAAACAAAAACAAAAGAAGAATAATCTTAAAACGCGTTTTTTAATCATTGTTATACTTTGGAAAAAAAATAATACATTTTCAGAAACAGACATAAATGGATAAAAAGACTTCCCTATCTATAACGATCACTAAAAAAAATATTTATATAGGTATATATATTTTATGGGATCACCAGTGGATATTAACGAAATTAAAAATGAAACGACAAACTGATATAAACCCCCATTACTATGTGCAGAGTATAAATATTAGTTAAATTTTTCTTTTTTACAAATTAAAAAATGTATAAAAATGGCTTCTTTTTTTTATAAAAGAAGGATCTTTAAAGAATTGCCGCATTTATTTTAAAATGTTTGGTTTTTTCTAATTTTAAATAATTTTTTTTTCTACATATAAATATAAGCACAATCATGAGTTTTTATTTTCCAGTTTGGCCACCTTAAATTTTTAAATTATCAGGCATGTTTTAAAAATTCCAGTGGTTTTAAATCACCTGTGATTTTAAAATCACAATTATGATTTTACGCTTTTTATTTAAATAATTTATTGCCAAGTTCAAAATAAGCCAGGCATTTAGATTACCGACCAAACCGGTCGTAAAAAAATGTAAAAAGTTTTGTGTGTTTCTTGCGATTTCAAATCAGTTTCACAAAAAGTGATGTTCAGAACACGCCGTATATTTAAAATACATGTACATATGTATATGTACATATTGTTTTTCATCCTTAGTTTTTTATTATTCTGCTTGTTGAATTACACGTCGTTTTACGAAAAATGTTTTTTAATTTAAAATTACCAAAGAAGAAGAATACAGCTTTTGAGCAAATAAAAAACACAGTAACGGATGTTACTGATAATATAGTTATAGGGTAAGAACACGTATATATTTTATTGTTGTAGAAATTAAACCATGTCGATTCGAACCGAATTAAAACTATCTTTATTTTGAAATGTAGAGAAATGTACGAATAATGCGTCTTTTAACATTTTTTTTTATTTTATACAGAAAGCCCGTTATTATTTTTTTTTTGAATTTATGTGTCTTGTTTTTTGGACAGAATAATTTTTGTTTCGAATATAAAAATGTCCTTTTTCATATATGGGCAACTCCATTGTTACCGATGTGTCTGTTTTACTCATTTTACATAAAAAAATTTGCATATGTGCTTTTAAGTTTATTGGTCTCCAATGGGTTCATTTTTTAAAATAAGTTAAGAATAAAGCGTTGTCAAAATAAGAACGGCTGTTGTCGAAATAATATTGAATCGTTGCCGAAATAAGAACGGATGTTGTTAAAATAACACCCAGACATTCTTAAAAAATTGACACCATTCGTTGTAAAATAGAGAACAAACGTGCTTAGCTCACTTTTGAACACAGATGGTGTCGATTTCGGCGCTTTTCGAACGGTTTTTTCCCTCTGTGTAATCTAAAATTTGTTTGTTAAAAAAATCAATGATACCCAGGCATGGCATGTTTCTACTTTTAATGGCTACTAGAATACTGTGACCTTGTAGTTTTTAATTTAAAAGAATTAAAGCACATATCATGTATTTTATTT
Organism: Melanophora roralis; assembly: GCA_963583895.1. Classification (NCBI taxonomy): domain Eukaryota; kingdom Metazoa; phylum Arthropoda; class Insecta; order Diptera; family Rhinophoridae; genus Melanophora; species Melanophora roralis. Next base: position 128,110,524 of record OY757187.1, on the reverse strand, counting down.
ATTTATTTATTTATTTTTTGATATTATAAAGTGTTTTCACCGTATTGAATAGTTGATTTAAAACAAATAATCCAAAAAAAGAGGAGAGCACATTATCTATTATTTCTATGATTATTTTAAAACCTTGCCAAATTAATACACATATAATATCTACCGATTTGTTTAAAGTCCGCTTTATTTAATTTTTTTTTTCGTTAATTTTACACGTAAATAAATTAATTTTATTTTCTATTATACGAAACATTTGTTATTTTAATATACGGAATATTTTCCAGGAATAGTTTTAAATTGATATGAAAAAAAGTTATTTGTTCATTTCAAATATTAAAAAGGGTCAAAAGCACTTAAAGATATACAATATATTATGCTTTTTTGGTTATTTTTTACACAATGAGATCTTTGAGCGCAATATTTATAAGGTAACACCCATCACAGTCTTCTAGCCATTCGGATAATAAGGGAATTTTTGTTCGTTACGAATCGGCATGGTTTCATTTCTCAAACAAAAAATACGCTTTGTTACTCTATAACTAGCCATTTAAAACTATTCGCTGCTATTACGGTTATTTGCACGTAAACTGCATTTAAACATAACTTCTTTGGCCCCATTTCATATATAAAACCAAAACTATGTGTATATGTTCATATTATGCATGCTTGTATGTGAATGTAATTATGTTTTTGTTTTAATTTCAAAATTTGGCGTCGAATTGGTAAACAGAAAAAATGGTTTTCAAAAATCCCGGCACCCAAATATTTTTTTTTATCCTTCCTGTGATAAAAATTTTTTCAAAATTGATAATTATGTAATTTAAAATAAAATATATATAGATATATAAATTTTAAAGTTAGCGATTCTTCGTCAATTTCAAAATTAGTTATTTTGACAATTTTTGTTTCTTTAATTCTTATGATATTTATTAATTACACCAAACTTAACTGGCAGCTATAAGTGGTAGGTGTAATAATTGAGTAGCGGTTGTGGCGTTGCTAACAGTAAGTAAGAAACAACAGGTGTTGAAAACAAATAATTACACCAAACTTATCTGGCAGCTAGGAGTGGTAGGTGTAATATGTGAGAAGCGATTGTGGCGTAGCTAACAGTAAGTTAAAGTTGGTGAAAACAAACAAATGCATTAGTGAGGAACATTACGTTTTCATTTAAGTATGAACAAAGTTTGTAGATTACTTTTTTGACCAAAATAGTAACAAAAAAAGGCGACGTTTTGCTGGTTTTTTTTAATAAAATAAAAAAAATTGAAAAGAAAACCGTATAGACATCTTAAGCTTTTTTAATATTCGCAACAGTAGACCAGAAACTGCGTATATTTTTTGTAATATTTTATTTTATTCAATGCTTTGTTTATAGTTAAATCAGTCTTTTAATTTGGCGGTAAAATGCTGTTAGTTTTAATAAAATAAACGTTTAAACGAGACAACTTGCTTCATCTTATTAACATTTCATTGCTTAAGAAAAATGTATTTTCACAAAATCCTTTTGTAGATAATTTAATTTAAAGGATCAACGATGATTATAAAAAAATGGTGCAAAAAAAATTGTTTATTAGTTTTGTCAAATGTAGTACCCTTAAACTTTTTGTCCACAGAGGTAAAAAAATAAATAAATTTCAAATATAAAATAATAAAATACTATGATCAAAAATACTTAAAAATATTAAATTATCTTATTATATTTTAAGGCTGATACTCTGTTCGATTTTACGCAAAATGTTGAGGAACATTGGTTGTTTCGTTTAAAAATTGACAAGAAACGTTTGATATAACCCCCTAACATATGCTACTTTATTTATTTTGTATAGACAAACTCAATACGGCTTAACACTGAATCTGTTCGTTTGCCTGCTAAACCAAAGTTTATTTGATTGAATTTATTTGCTACTTCACAGAAAAAACTTCACATAGTTTCTTTTTCAAACAAACATTTTTTTAAAATTTTAATTTTTTTCAGGCATTATTTCATCAAGCTATATTAACACTACCTAAGTTGTCATCTGAGTTTCACAATTGATACTTATTTTTATAGTGTAATAACATGTCTATTTTCATTTGTTAATATTTTTGTTTAGCCTCAGTTGAAAATAGAACGTTTTATATTTTTAAATTATTTAACGTCTAAGTTTTAAATTTAAGTTTTTAAAAGTTACCGGATTAAATGCTTGTTTTTGTATTGCCATACACTTTGTACCAGTTAAACAACTTTTAGAATTAGCGGACTTATTATAATTTCTTAGATGTAATGTAATACTAAAAAAAAATTTCAAATTGTTTTTTGACACTCATAAAAATTTAAACTTATTTTTTTGACACTCAACTCAGATAAGAACTTAGGTAGTGTAAATATAGCTTTAGGCCCTAATAAAACTGTTATCTGATTTTTATGTCAAACAAAATAAACGAAAAATCAAAAAATTGTTTTGCCTAATAGCAATATTTTTTTTACTGAAAAAAGTAGGCATTGAAATTGCTGGAAACTCTAAACAACAATATATATCATACACAAATCACAACAATGATCATTAACGGCCTTTAATTAAATTATGTACATACTTTTTTTATTGCTTTGTTATTACTTTTTAATAATGATTGTTTATGCCACCAATAAATTACCCATGTACCTACTACCTATTTTTGTAATAAGAAAGGACAATCCAAAATAAAATAGCAATTGGATAAATTTAAAAAGAAAAAATTATTGCACCCAAACTTATCAAGAAATCAACTACAAAAATTTACCTAAGATTTCAGTAAACAGTTCACGCGATCACGCACCGACCGCACACGCATCAAGGAACGCAGATCACAATATAAAAGCGACGCGACTCCCACATCGAGGCATTACACAGCGCGACGTCAACGAGATATCAGCGGTGAAAGTTATAGAGAAAGTTCTACAGCATAATTCGCATACAACATTGGCAACTGACAATTTCAATATGCAGTGTAAAAAGATTTATTTCTTTTGCTACATTTGCGGTCATCAAATCAGAAAAAATAATTCTACAAGATTTCAAAAGGAAAATAATCTTTTAACAAGTAAATTTAAAAGAGCATATAAGTTATTTTTGGACGAAACAGATTTGACCGGTGAAAATTATACCCCTAACGCAGTGTGTCGCCAATGTTATAATAATCTCATAGCATGGTTGAATGGAGGCAAACATAGTATTAAATATTGTAAGCCGATAAACTGGATTAATCGCCCAGGTGATCATGGTGAACCAGTTCTTATGTATGCGTTAATTACACATCTTGATTAAATAGACATAATGAAAAGAACAAAATTTATAAAGCAACTGTAACAGCCACCCTACCAGTGCTTGCACCTGAAAATTTTGTATTCCAAGGCCGCCAACTCCAGATCGTAGGACAGAATTTACAGAAATGACTACAGCAAGTGGTGTGTCTAATCAAGATCGATTTGATACCGATTATGAGCTCCAACAGGAAAGAGATGGAGCAAAACTAATAACTAATAAAAAATCAAATTCTACGAAAATAAATTGAAGATTTTCTGTGATTTGAAGGTCATCAATATTTTGCAAGGAATCATCGATGAGGGCGGCTTTCCAAAATTCTTTTGTTTTCTTTGTAATTGGGATTTGCGCTCACCTGTAAATCAATTCCAATGTAATTCATGGAGCCAAAGAGCAAGTGTGCAGGAACAAATGAAACAACATAGACTTAAGAATGCACCTCTAATTGACAATACTCAAGACATTTTGCTGCCACCGCTCCATATAAAATTAGGAATTGTTAAAAGATTCATTAAAGTGGCCGTTGTAAATTGTTCAAGCGCATTCGACTATTTGAAAAACGTTTTCCCAAAGCGTAGCGATGACAAAATTAAAAAAGCTATTGCAGTAAACTTAGAACGATTTTTTGTTCACCTCGTCGTACTATAGCTATTTACATTATGTTAATGTTTTCTTTTCTGCCCTTATAATTGTCTTCATTTAATAGGCGTACTTAATGGCCCTGACATAAGAAGCTATTCAAGAGAAAATTTGATGCTTCGCTTAATAAAAATCATTCAATGGCATGGATTAACCTTCAGCGTGTATGCACCAGTCTTGGGAGGGGATCGAGACGCGGAACCGCAAGCAAGAGAATGGGTGAAAGAAATGCTGTATTATTTTAAAAATATCGGCATATCGATGACGTTAAAGTTGCATTTTCATTCTGACGACTTTATTAAAGAACTCCCTACCGAATCCGATGAGCGAGGAGAACGGTTTCACCAAACCACAATGCCCATGGAAAAACGGTACAAAGGCAAAAAACGTGACGCATTGCTTGCAGAGGTAATATCAATTTTATTGTTGCATGGTTTTGCATTATTTTTGATTTCTTTTCTAATTCATTTCAGGTATGTTGGTGGAGTCAAAATATAATCCTTTATGATGTTAATAAGGTATGGGAAAAAGAAAAAGCTAATGATGGAAGGCAGTCTGGAAGCATCGTGTCTGTGGACACGATAAGTTCTGAATCAGCGTCAGATTCGGACGACGATTTGGATCCTCAACTTGAGAGAGCGGAATTTGCAAGTCCAGGGCCATCAACGAATATTTTTTTTATTTATTTTTTGTAATAGACAGCACAGTATCTCAATGTTGAAGAAAATAAAAAACAAATGAAATTCAAAAATTTTCGTAAAATTTTTAACTTTTGCGGCTACCTAAGCGCTACCTAAACGGTGTTAAGAATCATTCCTAGGAAGGTTATATGTTATAAAAAGTTGTTTATTGGGATATTAGGTAAATTTTTGTAGTTGACTGTTTCCTTGAATTTTAAACGGTTTGCTACCTATGGACCTGAACAGGGGGAAAAAAAGGTAAAACAAATTTGAATTTTTTAAAGTTTTTTGCGATTTTCATTTAAAATTATTCTTTTTTTAATTTTTTGTGTTCATAATTTTGGTTTTTTAGAAAAAAGACTACAACTTTGCCTCAAAGGGTAAATTAAAGTTCCGAACGGTTTGCAAGATATGAGCCTGAGAAAATGATCACTTTTTGCAAAAATGGCACCAAGGCCCCAAATCTTTGGGGGCTCATAAAAAAAAGTGCATGACTTTGGGCAAAACTGGGAGACACGGGTCTTTTGTTTTTCGGTCTTCTTTCACGTAGTGATGTCCGAATATGGTTATTTTTTTTCGTGTTGCACTGTGTTATTAATTAATATTGGTAGCCAGTTCGTGAAGCCAAATTATTTCACGTATTATTAATGTTATTATTTGTGGTATATTGCTACAAAAGGGGAAAATAAACTGGAAGCTAAAAAAATATGTAAACATGCTTTGATTTCTGGAATGTTTGATTCATTTTGAATATTTTAAGTGAAACGTTTTTTGTTTGACAGCCTGGTTGTCTTTTAAAAAATGACCAACGACACCCGAGCTTCTAACCCCATCAAAAATATTTTACGACTAGGTAGCAGGGCTGCCATTTTTTAAACTCCATCACCAAAAATTTATAAAAAATTGTCAAAAATCGCCAACAAATATTCTTTTTTGCGTTCAGGCAATCAGAAATTCGCCAAAAAATTTATAATTGATGATATTATTAAAGTTGAGTTATGTTGGGTCTAGGGGATGGAAAGCAAAGCCGAAAATTGATTTTCGATTTTACGTTCAACTGTTGTAATCTTTTTTTTTAAGTCGAATAGTTGACGCTCATAACTGATTATAATTCATAGTCGATTTTTTTGAAAAGGTATTACTAGAAAAGGTGTACGTATTAAAGACCTGGGGCCAAATCGTCGCATTCGATTCGAATCGAAATTTTAAAATTCTTATTCGAATTCCTATACTTAAAGCATTGACAACTCGATCGATCGAGTGAAATTTCGATTCGAATCGAATGCGACGATTTGGCCCCTGCAAAAATATAACACAAAGTATTGCAAAAGCAGATATACCTTGTACATCCATGTACATACTAGTTGTTTTTGGTATAAATGTGTAAATAAGTGTAACTGATGTTGTATGGTTTTGCTATTGCGCACTCACTCTACTCTTATAAACAAAACTTGTTGTTTATGGTTTTGCATTGAGTGCGTAATGTATTTGTTTTTTTTTGTGCTGACTAACAACAGTATCATGCATAATTTCTTAATACCGTTAATACAACAAATAAACAAGACCGTTTATATAAAAGGTTGTGAATGAAACAAAAATTTGATTTTTGAGCTTATTGTATTTATAGTGTTTAAAAATGAATAAAATAAATTAAAAAAAAAAACATTTTTTTATCTCAAGGTCAAAAATTAAGATAAAATAATATATATTTATTTTGTATTTTTTAATAATTTAAATTTTAATTTTAAATTTGACTTTAATATATATAGTTACGATGCAGTTTTAATTTTTTTAGCTAAATTTGTTTAATTTTTTTAAATAATATTTAAAAAATAGAAAAACTGGCTTATGTAGCCAGAATAAGAAAAAACAACGAAAATCAAACATCATTATTTGTATGTATCTGTTTCAACGAAACATAGAAAAACAAATTTGTTACTCTTGCTCTCATTTTACCAAACCACACCATATTTAATTAGAGAAAACACCAATACACACTTATAACAAAAACACGAAGCTACTTATCAATACGCACAATTAAAATATTTTTTCAATTGTTTAAAACTTTTTCCAAATCTGACTAGAATCCATTTTTAATTAATTTTCGCCGTCAAATATTACAAATTTTAATATGATACATTAACATATTGACACATGAGTTTTTAGCACATATAGTTTCAAATAAATTGTTTAAAAATATAATTCTTACAATTTTTAGGATTTAAAATTTTTTAGATAAAATCGATTTTTTGGACTAACAATCGAATTTAGTATAAAATCGTTTAAACAAGCCAATTACATACAAAATGTTGATTTTTTTTAAGCCAAAATCAAAGTCGATTTACAAGTTACAATAATGTTGACACCATAATCTTTTTCAACCTAAAATGCCCTGTTGTAAGTGCACTATCATCTAGCTGACAGCCGCTGATAAAAATTGACACTTAATACGCCGCCGTCCAAAAACGTTCGACGCATGACTCTGTACTAAAATTTTTATAGATGAAAAATAGCAAATAAAAATAAAGTTTTAAAAAGTAATAAAAATATATATTATTCTAAACCAATGAATAATATATTAAAATAAACAAATATATTGTTTTAATAAATGGTTGTGAGAGCTTTAAAACGTTTAATACACAAAATAAAACGTACATACATATACTATGTATAAGTAGAGAAAATAATACAGTTCTAATGTAAATAAATTCTATACAAAAATTTCTACGGCCAAATTTAAATTATGTCAACGTGTTAATTAATAATTAAATAGTGTAAATTGCCGATACTGAAAATAACGTCAAAAAAGTGCACCATCAAGAAATAAAAAATAAGGTAATGCGGCAGACAATCGGCAAAAGTAAAATGAATTAATTACCTATAGGCATATAAGATATTAACACCTACTTAATTTTTCTACTAACAAACAGAAATATGTGTATACTAAATGTAATAAATATTTCGGTAATTCGAACCCAAAAATTCATATCGTCTTTGCCAATGTAATAAAATATAATGTATACAAATTCTATATATTGTTGTCTGCCAAGGCTTAAACAAAGAGCAGGACATACAAATATATAAAATACGTACAAATGTATTTCTATTATAACTTGTGTGCACCTATGCATACATACATGCATGTATGGAGGTACAAAATCTGTTTAAAAAGATTTTTTGCAAGATGTATAAGAAGGCGTATACTGAAATATTTAACAGTTGTAATAGGTTTTTCTTATAGATGGATGACATATTGATGTATGTACCACGTGGCAAGTGAAATAGTTCTTCATCCGGATAAACAAGAAAAGCTGTATATCGTTAATAACAAATTTGGATTCTTCTTAGGGGCAATGCATAAAGTAGGAATTAAATAAGTAGATCACTCTGGTCAATTTTGGCTGGCAGACTTTTATGTTTTATTGAGCCATGTTATACAATTTTATCAAGATTCAGTCAAGGACTGTAAAACGTTTTTTTTTTGGTTTGTAACAAAAATATTTATGATTGAAGTCAAAAAAATGTTTAAATGTACAAATATAAAAAACAAACAAAACATTAAAATAAATATCGTTTAAATTCCTAATAATTAAGTTTCAAAAATAAAAAGTTTTCGTACAAACAAATTGTAAAAAAACGTTCTTTCGTACATTTGAATTGTGTCGTAAAATTTAAATTTTCAATAACTGAATTACAATGTTAGTGTAATGGGACGTTTCAGGGGATATAAAATAGAATTCTCCATTTCAGTGGTAGTAACTGTATATAAAAAATACTTAATATGCAATAAAGCATATAAATCTCATTTGGGTAACGCAAAGCGCCATTATTCTGCAATACGCAATCAATTCATAATAGATGAGAAAAACACATAGATATTTGCACTCAACTTCAAGAAAAAGGAAAGCTCAAACCGATACATTAAAAATGCAAAAAGATGAGTACTCAAAACGTATTATTAAAACTGCAACTACAATATACATGTTATATCGAAATTTTGATAATGATGCATTACAGAATTATTACTTTGATAAAATTATTTTCTTTATTGTAAACCGTTTGTTTTCAGATTTATGTTCGTACCTATTTTATTTGTTTTTTTTTTAAGTCGAATGATTGTCGAATTTCACATAAAAACGACCAGGGTGCTATACATTTAACATTAGCGTATTTGTAAAACGGCACAAAAAAACTAAAAACGACTACGCCAACACAATAATGGGATGAAAAAACAAACCAAAAACCAACCAAAATAAAAATATTTTGAGTTTTGTTTTGAAGTACACAATTATGTTGTACATACCTTAAAAAAAGAATATCTTCTTCCATTTTCAACAAATAGAAAAGGTTTTTTTATATTGTACACAAAATGTGTGTAAAAAAAATAACATTTAATGTATTTTATTTTTTTTTATGGAAACATAAAATTTTGTGTGTTTAGTTTGTATCTTCCGGTCTCTGGAATCAGCGCTCCAAAACAATGAAAATTTTCCTTTGTTTTATGTATGAAAAATACCATAATTTGCATTATGGAATAGTAAGTCTGCTTTTACAGTTGGACAGGCAGAGGACAGACATTTTTTCTTTTTTCTTTTGTACTTGCCTTATTTACACTTTGGAAAGTAATACACAGTCAGAAAATTTTTGATTCCTTATTATTCATTTTGCTTGTGCTTTGAAATGGACATCCAATTATATAAAATGACGATGACTTGAGAAAAATAATATGAAGCAACAAAATGAGAACTACGAAAAATAAGAAAGGTAAACGAAAATGTCCAGTACAGATAGTCGTTTACGACACACTTTATCTTTTGACCCCTCGTCAACAGTTATCGTCTGTCTGTCCTCTGTCTAAGTGTAAAAGGGCAGTAAACAAAACCGAAAAACATTTTTTTGGCAATTAATTAAATTAATTTAAAATTTTAAAGTAAATTGTTTTAATTAACACTTAAAACCGGCCTTTTGCTATTGCTTAGTTAAAGAAATAAATAGATACCTTACACTAAATTAAAAAAGGAGCAGCTCAAAATCAGTTCTAACTGTAGAACCAAATAAAGCTACGCAGTAAAAAAACCGTTGTTTCCAAAATATTCAATCTGGGAGCTGGCTAAAAAAATTATGCTGGTAAATTTCGAGTTATGACTAGTTGGTGTTGGGTTCAAAAAGTTGGAGCCATATACCTACTGATTAGCGCTTAAGTAACTTAAGATTGAAATATAATTTATAAAAACAATGAAACTTTATATTCTGTAAATTTTTCATTAATTTGCATAAACATTTAGATTTATTGTAGTCCCGATGTATCAATTAAATGATACCCTATTTTGGATCAAATAGTTTTTTTTAACTACATGCATTAGTTAAACATTTTTGTAGGTTAGGGCAAATTGTATGTATTGTACTATATTACTATTTCCACTGCTCAAGACAAGATCAGACAATTAATAAACCACCAGTTACTATGAGTCAAAATTTCTTTTTTAAAACAACATTTGGACAAGGTTAGCTCATACCTTCATATGTATGCATAACCTTAAATATCATTCTATTGTACAAGAAATATAAAATAAAAACACTAGTTTTTTTCTTCTTATCACTGATAACATTGCACTTAGAATAAAAAGTATTAAGTTTTTTAATGAAGACTAAATTCTATACTTTTAAACTCCTTTTTCGCCCTCGATTTTAAAGTGCTGGAGAGAAATTTAAAAAGATTGATTTTATGAAAGAATAGCCATTGGCTGACAAGACTATTGTAAATTGTAAGTTAGGATATGAAAATATAGGGTTAAGTATTTTGGCGCTGACGCCTATATCAATGTTGGGAGTCTGCAATTTTTAACGTTAGTTTAATTGCGTCTTGTGTGGGAAATATATTATTTTACATTAAAAAACAGAGTTTTTATGCAAGTTTCCAGGGCCAAATCGTCGCATTCGATTTGAATCGAAATTTCCCTCGATCGATCGAGTTGCCAATGCTTTTAATATAGAAATTCTAATACGAATTTTTTTAATTTCGATTCGAATCGAATGCATCGATTTGGCCCCATGGTGCAAATTACGGCATTCGATTCGAATAGAAATTTAAAAATTCCTATTAGAATTCCGATTCGAATCGAATGCCGAATTTGTCCCCCCAGGTTTTACCTGAGTCTTACTACTTTCTATTTCAAATATTTTTAACCAATGGGTTGAAAATCATTTTTCTCTTTTAGAAAAAGTTTTGGTGTTATTACTCTGACACCGCTGTTAACATTTGTAATGCTTTAACATTACTTATTTTATTTCCGATATAATAAAGAAAAAATAGCAAAAGTATTCTATCAACCTCCCTCAATTAGTGATTGTAAGTTGGCAAGAAACATATAAAATATAAAATCAACATTCAAACATTACAAAATCAGGGGGCAAACTACGGCATTCGATTCGAATCGAAATGTGTGCACGCGTAAGGTATATGAAATGAATTGAAAATTCAAGATGATGCCTTATTTAGGGACGTCTTGAGCTGGCATCTAATACATACATAGAATAAGCAAAGATTAATTGCTACCTTATTTTAATGGTTATAAGTATCGATATAAAATTTTTACCTTTTTGAACTTTTGTGTCTGACCAATTTATGAAGCAGTCTGATATTTAACATTTGCGTTTGTTTAAATGTATAACACTGAAACAGGTTTTATTTTGATGCTTTTATGAATCTTGAAGCTGAACAAAAGAATTCCGTAATACTTGGCAATGAAAATGTTACGGTTTTGATGCCTTATTTAGGGACGTCTTGAGCTGGCATCTAATACATACATAGAATAAGCAAAGATTAATTGCTACCTTATTTTAATGGTTATAAGTATCGATATAAAATTTTTACCTTTTTGAACTTTTGTGTCTGACCAATTTATGAAGCAGTCTGATATTTAACATTTGCGTTTGTTTAAATGTATAACACTGAAACAGGTTTTATTTTGATGCTTTTATGAATCTTGAAGCTGAACAAAAGAATTCCGTAATACTTGGCAATGAAAATGTTACGGTTTTGAAGTTTTTGTCTTTTTACTAAACTTCGATTTTTCAGCTTGAGCCTAGATTTATATGTGTAATAAATATTGTTTATTATTACCATCAACTAATCCCGTTAATTAAAAAAAACATTCACTACCTTTACAGTTTTAAGTTTTGCTTGTTTAAAAAAACGTATTAATATTTAGAAGCGTAAATCGAGCTAAAAACTTTAATTTTGTTACACACCTATATAATAAAAAGTATCGTTTGAATCAAATTACGCAGCCAAACTATTTAAAGTTGTAAAAAGAACCTATTTTATACAACTCTGACAATTTTGTGCGATATTTGAGCTGGGTAAATATGTACTTGTTATTTAGTTAGTTTTATTGCTTCTTGTGTGGGAAATATGTTATTTTACATTGAAGAAAAAAAAAGAGTTTTTTATGCAATTTTCCAGAGACCCAATCGTCGCATATCGAAAATTTCATAAAAATTGTTAGTTTGTATGGGAGCTACCTCTTTTCCTGCCCCCACCCAAAAACTTTTTTCTCTAAAGCGTAGGTGTTGTTGTCCAATTACTTTTTGTCGAACATTTGATGTCGATAGCTGTTATAGTTTCCGAGATATAGCGTATCGAAAATCTCATAAAAATTGTTAATTTGTTTGGGAGCTACCCCTTTTCATGCCACCACCCAAAAAAATTTTTTTTATAGCGTAGGCCTGGTTGTCCAATTACTTTTTGTAGAACATTTGATGTTGATAGCTGTTAAATTTTCCAAGGTATGGTGTATCGAAAATTTCATAAAAATTTTTAATTTGTATGGGAGCTACCCCTTTTCCTGCCCCCACCCAAAAATTGTTTTCTTTAAAGCGTAGGTGTTGTTGTCCAATTACTTTTTGTAGAACATTTAATGTCGATAGCTGTTATAGTTTTCGAGATATGGCGTACCGAAAATTTCATAAAAATTGTTAATTTGTATAGGAGCTACCCCTTTTTCTGCCCCACCCAAAAAATCTTTTTTCAAAGCGTAGGCCTGGTTGTCCAATTACTTTTTGTGGAACATTTGTTGTCGATAGCTGTTATAGTTTCCGAGATATAGCGTTGCGGAAATATCATAAAAATTGTTAATTTGTATGGGAGCTACCCCTTTTTCTGCACCCACCAAAAAAAATTTTCTCTAAAGCGTAGGTGTTGTTCTCCAATTACTTTTTGTAGAACATTTGATGTCGATAGCTGCTCGTGTACTGCAAAGTCAACTGCTTTTAATATGGCAGATTGTACTGCGCAACAATATTTATTTTTTAAACTTTTAATAATTTTACACAAAAATTTTAATTAAAAATGCTTTAATATTTTTTTGCAGAAATTTTTTAATAAATTCATAAAAATTTAAGGAGACAATTGAGGACTGAAGGCTCCATATTTGTTTGCAAAAATCTTTCAACTTTGCAAAATTACAATGCAAAACGATGTTCGGTGGCTATCAACAAGATGCAGTACACAGAGTTGTAGTACTAAATCATCCTATATTAATCATGGTTATAAACTATGTGGAACAATTTCTGATCGGCTAAGTTTTCGAAAAAAAAGACAACTCGAAAATTTGAAAAGTACATCACATGAAAATACGAAATTATTGCCAACCATAGCATTTAATAATTCAAAATATCAATAAGTTCATTCGTTTACTTTCCCAGTAAAGTCCAGTAACTTAGAAAATACTGAGTAATTTTACCAAATTTCTCTCACTTAAAATTTCTTAAGTAAAAAGTACGCGAACGGAAAATTTTTACAAAAAGTTTACCTACTCAAAACAGCTGATAGATTAAAATATATTGCAATTACTTGATTACTCAAAAAATGCATTAAAATTTTTTAAGCTGACTTTTGTGAGTGGGGTTAACTTGGTTTTGGGGTTAAAGTCTACTACGATCATTACCACAAACAATGGGCTTGCTCCCTATGCCAAAATATTTTTTTCAGAAATGCTACCTTTACTTTGAGCACACGAATATATGGACACCCAGCCAGACATATATGCTTAAATAGGCTAAGGAAGTGATTCTGAGTCTGTCGGTATAATTTAAGTTGAGTCTCAGACTATTCTTTTGTGCGTTACCTAGAGCAATACACACTGCTAGCGTTAATAAAAAAAAAACAAGAATATTTAATTGTGGGTATTAATTGACCGCACGGAGTACCCAAGTATTCAGCACTTTTTCACCTTAAAAAAAATAAATATTAAGAAAAAAAAAGCCGCAACAAAATTGATTTGGATATTCCAAAATGTGTTCGAAACTAAACATCCGTATAGATCGGGACCGTGTCATGGAAGTAAATAGCTTTTAACAGAATTGCGTAATACTCTATCCTTTCTCAAACACAAGTTAGGGTGAAAAAATCTTGGCTTTTTTTTAACATTTTAAACAAATATATATCTTCTTCATCTTCGCTCTCAGATGACGACTCCATTAGGTACAATACTGCATTTTGCAAAACATAGCTATGTCTGGTTACATTTGCTCTTTCCCCTAAACTTGAGGTACTAGGTATATCTCTTAGCTGTTCCATTATTTCGCCTGTGAACATTAAATTACTTTTATACCACTTTAATTTTTTTCGTTATTCAATTTTTTAGCTGTTTGTTTTTTCACTTTTTTTGTTTACATCAGAAAACATATGTTTTATTTTACTAGTAATTTTTACTAGTAAAATTTTGTCCAGTAAAAATTTTTAAATACTCAGTAAGACAACTGTCACTTTGCGCTCTCAATTTCTGTTCTCATTTACTGGATTTTGTGTAAACGAACGCAATCCAGTAAAAATATACAAAAATTTTTAAAAACTTTGAGTAAACGAATGAACTTAATATGTCAAATGTGATACCAATCTATATGACTTATATATAGTGCAAAATATAGTTTATTGTAATAGATATTCAGAAAAGGATAATAATCACATATATATTTACCAACAGTTTGGTAATAATAAAGGATGTAACCAAAAACATAATAAAACCAACTGTTACTCTGGGACGCGTTTGTTATTTTTATTACAATTGAGTGTCCTAGTTGCTTTGTGTTCATTTTCAAATGCCGGTTTCGTGACAAGTGCCAATGATGACATATCCAGGTCTGATACTCATAATTTATTATATGGGTTGTATAACGGGAAAAGCACTTACGCCATTTCTGGTCATTACTCACATACATGGGCGGTGCATATTCCAAATGGAGATAAGAATAAAACGGCGGAGCGTGTGGCAAATGATCACGGATTTACAAATTTAGGAAAGGTAAGTAAATAAAAGAAACTAAATAAAAAAGGCATACTATGTATACTGAGGCCATATTGCAAAAACTTAGCATAATATTAAATGTCAAGAATAATAAAATTGAAGATCACGTCAAGAAAAGAAAAAAGTTTTTAACTTTCTGTGCATGTTGGATCGGTGATTTTGTATGAAATTTTTAATTTTTCTGACAGGGCACACTCAAGATACACTTATTCAAAAAAATCGCTCTCTGCATTCCCTTTTTGTGTTTGATAAAGTGAATGTCAAAAAAATTTTAAATTTCAAACAAAATTAATAAATCTGACAATTACTTTCACAAAATTTAAGGGCGAATTCTAAATCAACTGGGTTCTTAACACTACCTGTATTAGTGCACCCTGGGCACACTCAGCCAGGCAATATTAAGGGCCCAGCTGAACAAAATCAATTTGACAATCTGACAATCACTCAAAAAATTTCAAGGCGATTTCAAAAATCAACTGGGTTCTTAACACTACCTGTATTAGTGTACCCTGTGCCTCGTTTCTGTAACTTGCGAGAAGTTTTCGCATCTAGAAATTTTTTAAGATTATAAAAGTATTCCAGTTATTAACAGGGTGAGTAATATAATTTTAATGTATTGCAAGTTAACATTAAAAATTTGTAATAGTTTTTCTTTGATTCATTCTGTTCTTGACAGGGCGACTATAAATTTCTCGACTAAAGAACTTCTCACATACCATACAGAAACGAGGCACTGGGCACACTCAGCCAGGCAATATTAAGAGCCCAGCTGATTAAAATCAATTTGACAATCTGACAATCACTTTCACGAAAATTCTAGGCGAATTCATAATCAGCTGGGTTCTACACTACCTGTATTAGTGTACACTGGCATTTTTTGTTATGTTTATGTTGTTTTTTGTGCCAAAGCAAGGCACATTAAACCAGGTAATATTAACCCCCAGCTGATTAAAATCAATTTGACATTTTTACGTTTCAAAAATTCAATTTTATATGAAATTGAATCGATTTTTGATTGAACGATCAGCTTTTTTAATATCGGTTTTCAAAGTACATTAACCGAAGCTTATAATCGTTTACAATTCATAGTAGAATATGTATGTATATATTTACATGAAATGAGTACAAATTAAGCCCATGTTCTGACAATCACATTTCGTGAAATAATGGCGATAACAATAAGTTGTTTTCTACATATTACTAAACTGTTTTTTTTCTTCTTAAGAATAATATAATAGGTTCATTCGTTTATTTTTCCAGTAAAGCCTAGTAACTTAGCAAATACTGAGTAATTTTACAAATTTTCTTTCACTTAAAACTTTTGAAGCAAAGAGTACGCGAACGGCAAATTTTTACACAAACTTTAACTTCTCAAAACAGCTGATAGATTAGTCAAAAAATGCATTAAATTTTTTAAGCAAAAAAAGCTGACTTTTGTGAATAGTGTTAATTTTTTTTTCCCACTACGATCACCACCACAAACAATGGGCTTGCTCCCTATGCCAAAATATTTTTTTTAGAAATGCTACCTTTACTTTGACCACACGGATATATATGGACACTCAGCCAGACAGATATGCTTAAATTGGCTAAGGAAGTGATTCTGAGTCTGTCAGTATAATTTAAGTTGAGTTTTATACTATTTTTTTGTGCGTTACCTGGAGCAATTCATACTGCTAGGGAAAGACTAAGCGTTAATAAAAACACGAATATTAAATTTTGGGTATTATTTGAAACCACCAAGTAGCCAAGTGTTTAGCACTTTTTCAACTTAAAAAAAATGTAAATAATAAAAACCAAAAACCGCAACAAAATTGTCATGGATTCAAAAAACAAGAAATTAGACGTGAAATGTTCACCTGTAACATTTCGGAACATACAAACTAGTAGATATGATTGTTTTTAAAAATATTCTAATCAATAAATCGTTTGCTTAAGCTTTCAAACAATGATTTGGATATTCTAAAATGTGTTTGAAACTCAACATCCGTATAGGTCGGGACCGTGCCATGGAAGTAGCTTTTAACAGAATTGCGTAATACTCTTTCCTTCGAAAAATTCGCCCTCTGCATTTCCTTTTTGTGTTTGAACGGTAGAATGTTATTTTTATAACGTAATAATGTCAAATTGATATTAATCAGCTGGGTTCTAAATATTACCTGTTTGAATGTGCCTTGAACAATACCAAGGCACATTCAATAAGGTAAACCCAAGGCGTATTCAAAAAATTCGCCCTCTGCATTTCCTTTTTGTGTTTGAACGGTAGAATGTCAGAAAAATTAAAAATTTCTTATAAATCAAATTTTTATAACGTGAAAATGTGAAAATGATTTTAATTACCTGGTTGAGTGTGCCCTGAGCTGGGCTCTTAATATTGCCTGGTGTGCCCTAAACAATACATTGACGCTTCATATTGACACATGAGTTTTCGCTTAAGACACATAAGTAGATGAAAGTAAATTATTTACAAAAATAAATTCTTAAAAATTCTTGCATTTTGAGATGTTTAAAGCAACATCAATTTTTTGGACTAAATAATCGATTTTAGTATAAAATCTCTAACGAAGAGCCGATTACAAAAAAACGAACTTTATCGGGTCAAAACCTTGTGTTGCTTAATTCCTTGCATTTTAATCCTTTTCTTGTTTAAGGCTAAGAAAATTATCTATTTTTTCTAGTTTTTTCACCTTTTTAATATTAATAAATAAGTCTATTTTTTTAAGCTTTAGGTCTATTTTTATATTTATTTTTTTTGTACAATTTTTTCAATATTTCGCCACTCCGTTGTGTGGCATCATCGGGAGGTTATTTCACTTACATAATTATTATATTTGTTATATTGGTTTTAAAATTGTACAAAAAAAAAAAAAATAAATAAATATAAAAATAGACCTAAAGCTTAAAAAATAGACTTATTTATTTGACTAAGAAAGTTTTAAACTTTGGAAAAGAAAAAGTTGAACACATTAATAAAAAGTTTTGTGTTTAAAACGTGTGCAACAATCTGGTGTCTTAGTTTTTTTAAATAAAAACTTACGACATTGCAGGCCTTAAATTTGCATTAAATTGTCACATTTCTTCTGAATTTCAATTTAAAACTAATTTAATACGTCCCTCTTTTTCTGTTGATTTACAAAATAAATTGTCTGAGCTTTTAAAATAAACAGGATTTTAGTACGGGAAGGAAAAAATCCGAAGTATAAGAAGGAAGAGGTATTTGCAAGCAGCGAAAAAAAGGGCCGGATAAAATTCAATTTGAATCGGAATGCAAAATAGATATAAGTAACTTGTGTATGCATTACGATGCAATAGACTTGGTTCCCCATAACACCTTATACTTTAAATATTATTGGATTCAAAGAGCTGGCAAAAAAGAATAAATGTGATATGTAAAAGTAAAAGAACAATTTGTTCGATAGTATATTAATTTGTCTTATTTTTGGCACTTCATCGTTCATGCTCCTACAGCTATATTTACACTACCTGAGCTATTATCTGAGTTTCACAACTAAGTCTCTTTTGTTTAGTATAATAATACGTTTCTTGGGAAGCAAAAAAGTCCGGGAAAAAACCCCTAACGGCAATACAACAAGAAGCATTTAGACCGGTAACTTTTAAAAACTTACATCTAAAACTTAGACATTAAACAATTTGAAAAGACAAAAATAAAAACAAATTAAAATAGACATGTTATTACACTATACAAATGAGACTAAGTTGTGAAACTTAGATGATCACTCAGGTAGCGTAAATATAGCTTTACGAATTAAAAACAAAGAAAAATATAAAGGGATCAAAGTAAAACTCAACAATTCTGTCCAGGGTACACTTAACCAGGTAATATTAAGACGAATTTAAAAACTTTGCACTCTGCATTTCCTTTTTGTGTTTAAACGGTGGAATCAAAAAAAAATTCATACAAAATTATATATTTATTTAAAGAGTACGAATGTCAAATTTATTATAGTCAGCTGGGCTCTTGATATTACCTGTTTCAGTGTACCCTGATTGCAAATATGCATAAATTTCAACAACTGTAAAATGACATGAGCGGGGAAGTCTTCGTTAGGCAACAATCCAATTTGGTTACATATTAACACTCGTATTAATAATATGTATAGTAGGCTTATTAAGGGATTACTTGACAATTCGCATATACATCTTGCAAATAAGCCCTTTTTAACCATACTTTAATATTTTATGAATAATATTTAATATTTTATAAATAGGAAGGCTAGAATTTAATTATTTATAAACCAAAAATAAGGAAAAAGTAAGAAAAAATGTTAATATGTTACAATAATACTTGAAGTGCGAGGTTTTGTAAGTTCCAGGATTCCCGCACAAAATTCCCGATAAAACGGGAAATGAAAATTGACGGATTTCCCGGGAATTTTCGGGACAGGAACTCCCGGGAAAAAACCTTAATTGCAATACACTTTGTACCAGTTTAAGAAGTTCAATAATTAGCGGACTAAAACTAATTCCTTAGACGTAAAGTACACTTAAAAAAGTATTTATGTAAAATTTACTGGAAATAGTATTTAGAATAACTGGATATTCATTTAAAAACCCTCCAACTAGTTATTCATTAAAATCAACAAAATATTTCATTTAAATTCAGACATCAAAAAAATAACTTACATATGCGTCTATAATTAACTAGATTTTCTGTTATTTACAGCTAAACACAAGGTATCAGAAAAAAATTAACAAAATTAAATATTACTAAAAAATAACTGACAAAATTAACTGCAACGGAAAATCAGTATTTTTGCGCAGTTTGAGCTGTGAATAACTATTCAAACCAGTTAAAAAATAAATATTATAATAAATATTATATTGACATTTAACTGTTTTTTAATTTAAAAACAACTTAACGGATTACTTCCTAAATAACTTACAGTCAGTTACTGTAATAATTTTTTAAGTGTAATACTAGAAATTAAAAAAATCAAATTGTGTTTGTTTGAATTAATTTATTAGACTCACAATATAAAGTTTTATATGGAAAAATAAAAACATAAAACTCAAAGAACATTAGTTCCAAATATCACAAGTATAGAAACATAAAGCATGTAATAAGCATAAGCGATATAAAAAGCGCAACTTGCAAAACAACTTTATGCTCTTGTTGCTTTTGAAGTTGAGTTCAGCTTCTAACCGCTTTAACCAAACTGATTCTTGTATGGCGGCAGCAAGTGACATAAACTCGGCTTCCGTTGAAGACAATGCCACAGTATTTTGTTTCTTAGTTGACTAGGAGATTGCGCCGGATCGGTAAATAAAGACATATCCGGTCGTTGATTGGCGGTCGTCAACATTTTTGGCCCAGTCAGCATCACAGCATCCTTTGATACCAGTTTCAGCTTCATTTCTATACGTTATACCTTCATTGATTGTGCCCTTCAAATACCTCATTACACGCCTAACAGCTTCCCAATGAACTTTACCAGGGTTGGTACTGAATCTGCTTAACAAATTTACTGCATAGCATATATCCGGACGAGTTATCTGTGCAGCAAACAACAGGCACCCAATCGTCTGCATATAAGGAACTTGAGCCATTCGTTTCTTATTTTCATCATCTTGTGGACTCATACACTTTAAAAGAAACCATATTATGTTCATCCTCACCTTCATCATTATAACCTTCGCTATTATTACTCTCATTATCATGTATTTCCTAAGAATAGGCGATAGCAAAAGCTGTAGTTCGGAATTTGATAATTGATGCTTTTCTTTCCGCTCATTTTGTTTATTAATACTAGATATAAATGGATCTAAACTGAGAAAAAATCTATTTAAAATATCTTAATTCGACTTTTCTCGGCTGCATTTGCGAGCAAAGTGTTCCCTATAATTTTTAAAATCCTTATTTCTGATATCCTGAGCTTTTTCTAAAAGTAGTCCAATCGGTAAAAGGGCATATTTTATGATTTCGGAACCATGAATTGAAAATTTATGTTTTGTAGGAGTCATACAAAACCATTTTAACACTCTTGTGAATAAATATGACTGAAACTTGTTCACGAATGTTGAACGAATGACTATATCAAAACAAAATACACGTTAGTTTAGTTAAATACATGACTTTGAAAAAACACGACTTCAAACA
Organism: Melanophora roralis; assembly: GCA_963583895.1. Lineage (NCBI taxonomy): Eukaryota > Metazoa > Arthropoda > Insecta > Diptera > Rhinophoridae > Melanophora > Melanophora roralis. Next base: position 128,089,505 of record OY757187.1, on the reverse strand, counting down.
GAAAAATGTTAACAGCAAAAAATGGAGCAGCAAACCCGCAAATTTTCTTTTTTGTATTATCAAGCTAAGATTCAATACTTTTAGGAAATATAAGATTCATAACTTAGAAGTAATGGTTCACGAAACATCAAAAATAGGCAAATTTTAGACCGTTTTAAAAAAAATCGTCAAAAATATTTTCACAAATACATACATATTTTCAAAAACACTACATCATTTTTATACACTCAAATACTTGAAGTTGAAGGTTCCATTCTTAAAATAACACTTTGTTAACGTTAAATTTGGAAATTACGGACTCGTTTAATGCAAAATTTTACTTTTTTCGCTTTTTAAAAAATTGCAAAAAACTTTTAACTTTGACACTTAAATACTTGAAGTTGAAGGTTCCATTCTTAAAATAACACTTTGTTAACGTTAAATTTGGAAATTACGGACTCGTTTAATGCAAAATTTTACTTTTTTCGCTTTTAAAAAAATTGCAAAAAATTTTTAACTTTGACACGTCACTACGGAGTCAGCTGACAAGATAGATGCTTGAAAATTTACATAGTGATGTAGAATTTTATCTTGTTTTATTCGCTGCCAAATATTAATACATAAACTTAATTTTAAAAATTCAGTTAAGCGTCACTTTCGAACCATTTCAACCCAACGTGCAATGTGAAGGGTATATAAGATTCGGCACAGCCGAATATAGCGCTCTTACTTGTTTTTGTTTAATTTTGACGCAAGAGATTATATAATCAAGCCTTCCATGCACTATGTATTTGTGTTCAATAACTTATTTTATAATAAACTTATTTTATAATTTTTTTAAAGCATAATGACAGAAAGACTGTTTAAATAATTTTTGGTAGTAAAATTTTTACTAGTAGAAACTATCAAAAACATTTTTGTTTCTAAACATATTACGCTCTTTTATGGCTGTCTAGTTGCTAATTTTTTGTGTACGTGGAATAAATGTATACACAAGGTTTACCGACATTTTATATTACGCTTGAAATTTTAGTGACTTAAAATACAGGCTATGGTAATTTAAAATTAAATTCTGTCAAAATTGAAAAGTGTACATTTCCTACTCAAACATACATTCTTTTTTATCAACTCACCCTAAATATGTACGCACACTCGAATATTCTTGCAGTAACGGACTCAAGTTTATTTTGTTAATATTTGGTAAAGCAATTTTTCAATGAAGTAACAAATAAACTGCAATAATCTGTTTTAACTGGCTTAAAGAATTTGTAAAACTAGTTAACCTGAATCATTTGAAATTTTGGTGAAAAACGAATGCATTTGACACAGGCCTGTAATTTGAACATGATTCACTTAACATTTTGGCAAAAAACTTATGAATTTAACATAGGATTTTTTTGTAAAATTTTAACCGTATAGAATCGACATTTTCGATGTTAAAAAATCCCTTATCCGAAAAATATGTATGTATGTATGTATGTATGTAGATATATACCAGCAATTTTGTATATAATTTAAATGTGGGGTTAAAATTTAAATTAGATGTAGTACAAGCAACCAACGAGATCCTTAAACTCAATTTTTAGCAAACAATAAGCTTAAACAGAATATACATAATTAACTAAATCTTAGGAATTCAGGAAAATCAGTAAAACTTATGCTTTCCCATCAATGAAGGGAAAACAATAATTTTTTGGTTTAAAGGTAAAAATATACATATTAATTTAGAGTTTAAAAATATATTTGGCCACTTCAAGGTTCTTATTAGGTTTTGACTTTTAGTTTTTAGCTAATTTGGCCTATCTCGTTCTATGTCAATAAAAAACTTTTTATTACATATTTACCCAACGTTTCGTCAATTTTATGTTGACTTTATCAAGGGTTTGTCTATTTAAAAATATAAGTTTAAATAATTACAATTTTACACCAATTTTACATACAACATATACTTACAAATAAAATTTGTAAATTAAGTTAAAAACATTAAAAAACATTAAAAACGTTTAAAACAAATACATATTAATTTTTTCCCACAAATTTTAAATTTAACATTAAAAACTATTTTAACAGAGCTATCCTGTAACTTGTACTTATATTGTCTGTGTCTTCTTTTAAGTTCATGGTTTTGTTTATGTTCTGTTGAATACGAAGACTCTCTATAGTGTATCTTTTTCTTCCTTTGTTTTCTTTATCTAATATCTTAACGTTAGTAAAGTCTGGTATATGTCCAGATTTTTATTGACATAGAACGAGATAGGCCAAATTAGCTAAAGACTAAAAGTCAAAACCTAATAAAAACATATTAATTTAGGTTTTAAGGTTAATTGTGTTATTTTAATAAAAAATACTTTGTATTTTAAGAAGATTGTTATATTAAAATTTAGAAGTGTTAAAGTTATATTTACACCACCTTAGTTCTCATCTGAGTTGAGTGTCAAAAAAATAAGTTTAAATTTTTATGAGTGCAAAAAAGCAATTTGATTTTCTTATTTTTAGTATTACATAAGTCTAAGGAACTAGTTTTAGTCCGCTAATTATAAAAGTTGTTAAACTGTTATAAAGTGTATGGTAATACAACAACATGCATTTAATCCGGCAACTTTTAACAACTTTAATTTAAAACTCAGACATTAAATAGCTTGAAAAAAGAATACATTCTATTTTCAACGGAGGTTAGACAAATACATATATGAAGAAATAAAAATAAACATGTTATTGCGCTATACAAATAAGTCTAAGTTGTGAAACTCAGATGATTACTGAGGTAGTGTAAATATAGCTTAAAAAACTTAGTTAAACCTTAAAACTTTGTTTAAAAAGTTTTTACTATCATAATTTTTTAAGTGTTCGTATGCAATCAACGAAATTAAAATTTTGTATAAACAATGAAAGTAAAAACTACAACAACACTTATTTCTATGCAAAAACTAAAGAAGCTACTATATTCTATACATTAAATGGACTTAATTGAATTAGATCAAATGATTACAACGGATACGTATCTATGTATAAAACGTAGCGTACACCACAAAAATACTAAACTACATATATTGATGGTTATGATTTGGTGCATAGATAAGAGGAACAAAACAATGTACTTACATACGCATGCATGTTAACAAAAGATACCAAGTGTTTTCAATTATTAAGAATACATTTTAAACGAGGGGAAAGTTATACTTGTACTGTGTTAGAGTGCCTAAAGAAAATTTTATTGAGCAAAATATTAGTTAAAAAGTAGAGATCATAGAGAGCACATCGTAGACGCGGTTTTCCGCTGTCATAAAACGAAATGCCTCATTAGGGCGTAAAAATAAGCAACTTAAATAGAAGTGTCTAAAGCAGCAGTTAAAAAAAATAGGAGTTGTATAAAAGTATCTGAAAAATGAACCAGGTAAAATTAATTAGCGGACTATTTTTGATCCTTTCAATCAATAACGTTTTGTGCGGACAGTTACGGAGAATATGGATGCAAGACCATTGCCAAAATGGCATTTGCAAAGGAATTCAAGTTGCTCGGGATGACTACGTAATTATGTCCTTAGCGCCATACGAGAAGCAAACAATGTTTACCTTCGTAAATTCGTCAATAAGAAAAATACCACACCTGATGTTTGATACTTTTCCAGATCTTCAAGTACTGCGCATGGAAAACTGTTCGGTTGAAACGTTTGAAAAGCCTCAGTTTGAGGGCGCTAGCAATTTAATGGGCTTATTTTTGGGCCATAACTTGTTAAAGGATATACCAAGAAACATTTTCTTAGGAGCAGATAATTTAAACACTTTAAAACTAAACAACAACCAATTAAAAGTTTTGAGTAGTCAAAGTTTTAGTGCTTTAAAAGAGTTGAAAACACTTTCATTGGAAAACAATCAGTTAGACAAATTACCCTCCGGAATATTTGTTCAGATGAATAACTTACTAGACTTAAACTTAGCTGGAAATCAATTGGAATTTTTTCCAAAACATATTTTTGGGAAAAATTCTAAATTAAAACGAATTAGTCTGGCTAGAAATCGATTTAAAGTATTTGAAACAGAATTATTTAAAGTTCAAACCCATCTATCGTTTTTGGATCTTTCGGGAAATCTACTTCAAGATTTGACCTTAAACATTTCTGTTTTAGACTCTGTTGTTATGAACAACTGTGATTTGCGTAAATTGACTGTTTATGGTGTCATCAAAGAATTTGAATTGCGCAACAATTCCCTAAGAGAAATTTTGCACATCCCAAATGCTCTTAACGTTACAAGCTTGGATTTGTCACTGAATCCCTTGGGTTCTTTGCAAGGATACTCTCTTCGCAGATATACAAACTTGATACGACTAAACTTAAGCAGTACTAATATGCACCAGATTGATGAAAATGCATTTAAAGAGCAAACACAACTAAAACTTCTTGACGTATCATCTAATTCTCTATTCAATTTAAGATTTATCTTATTCGATAGTTTAAAAAGCTTGCAGTATTTTTATTTTCAACAAAACAACTGGAATTGCGATTTTTTGCAACTGCTTATGAACTCATTTGTTAAAAAGCATAATATCTCATTTATGGAGGATTCGACTGCTCCGGAATTAGTTGATGATTACGTTGACGGAATTGCCTGCTGGTATGAAAATATAAAAAATTATAAAAAAGGGGACGACACCTCAATGACAGATGCAGCCCTTGAGCTAGCAATTGTTCGAAATGACATTAAGAAAATGATGGAGACCATAGAAATAAAATTTATCAAAGTCTACCGCCTGTTAGAAGAAATAAAACTACGATTATAACCGTATTAGTATAATTAGCCCCATATTTCTAATAAATGTTTAAATTTAGAAAAGGTTTTTTAAGCAAAATCGGTATATTAAACCTTTTTAAATTTAAAAACTTTTAATAAATATGGATATAAGTATTTATTATTTAACATGTATGCATCCTATTTACTCCTTATAATATTCGCATTTAATCTTTCTATATATTTAAACATATATTATCCAATATTATATATTATGTTTTTAATTCAGGATCATGTACTCTTAAGAATTGAACGAGATAAACATAATATAATACATCTTTTAATAAGTCAAATAAAATACTTGCATAGAACGGTTTAGACAAAAATAAATATGGATACATATGAATGTTCATAAGTACATATACTTATGGTTACGTGCATATGTATGTATATGAATGTTTTATTAAAATAATCGCTGCTGTATATGAGACATATATTAAACTTTTTTAGGTTTCTAGTACCTTCTCGACTTTTGTTGGGGGAAAATTTTTGCCGATTCGATTTTTTACGTTTGCGGACCTTTTGTCGTCCTAAAATTTATTATTATAAAATTGAGTAAAAGGTATAAAGAAACTCTTTATCAACTTAGTTAAAATTTTATAATGGCATAAGAGAAATAAACAGCAGGCAGTTAAGACGAGTTAGTTTTTGTCTGCAAACTGGAGCAGACTCTGACCAGAATACTGCGTGATATTTCTTTCGAGTTATTTCTGTAACATCATTTCCTTTGCAAAAACCAGAATATTAATTACTTCTCTATTTAAAAATCTCCTGTTGTTTAGTTTAAAATATCCTTAAATAGCTAAGTCTTATATGATATAATAATTAATAGCTAGTTTAACGAAAACGAACAAAAACCGATACGAAAGAACACTTTTCTCTAACTTTTGAATAAAATTGGGTTTACCTATCAAACCAACTTTTGTTTCGTTTGTATTTATATATATATATATTTATTTGTATTTTAAATAGTTACATACTTTTGGACATATGCAAATATAATTTTAAAATTATAAAAAGGGTTTAAAACAGGGTACAATAATGCAGGTAGTATCAAGGCGAATCAAGAAATTCGCCCACTTCATTTCCTTTTTGTGTTAGGGAAAGTGAATGTCAAAAAAATTTTCAATTTCAAAGAAAATAAATAATTCTGACAATCACTTTTACAAAATTTTAAAACAAATTCATAATCAGCTGGGTTATTAACACTACCTGTATTAGTATACCCTGGTTTAAAACGAAATTTTCATACAAAATTAGTATGCCCAATTTATTTTAAATTAAAAATTTTTAATGAATATGTAGGAATGCAAACGATATATCTATGTTTTAAGAACATTCGTTGCATTCGTCGCACGTGGAAGAAGCAGACGTGCAAAAATTCGCCATTACTCAGAAATTGGCTACGGGGGACAAGATTTTTTTTAAATAAATATTTACCTTCAATACAATTGTTTATAGATTTGAAAAATAATATTAAAAATTTTTTTTATATTTTCTTAACATACTTAAAAAGCAATAAATTATTTTCCAAAAGAACGTTTTTTATACATAGTTATATCTATTTATTCGGCTTTATTTTCGTTATTAAAAATGTGATAGCTAAGAATGTAAATTTCATAAAAAATTAAGTAATTTCGATACCAGCCGAGTGTAATGCATTTTAGAAATCAGCTACGATTTCTCGTCAGCACTCTTTCTATTCGGTATTACTGTAGGTTGAATGTTGATTTGCTCTAAATCTGGAATATAAGTAATCGATACATAATTATTAAATGTTGTTGATTAATTGATATTAGATGCAAAATCACTTGATTGCGTAACATTTTTGTTACTACTATTATGTTTTAGTCTTATAATTGCATGAATTAATTTCTTAATTATCTTATTAGTTGTGTCATTTGTCGATATTCACCCTTATTGTGGTTGGCGTTGGCGTAGTCGTTTTCAGTTTTTTGGTACCGTCTAACAAATACGCCAATGTTAATTGAATAGCACCCATGTCGTTTTTGTGTCGAATCCGACAATATTCGACACGACAACGCCAAACACAATAAGGCTGATTGTTTGTTTGTAAGCACTTTGACCGGATGATCCATCACGTCACCACTTGCTTATCAATGTAAGCCTATTTAAAAGTGATACTGCTTCCTCTTCAGGCAAACTTTGAATAAGGCGTTTGGCTGTGTGATCCATTAAGTTGTGCAGTTTTACCTCTTCCGATACTTCAGTAACTTTTACATTAGATGGCATTGCTTCTTTTTTGGAAAATGTAACCTTTTTGTATCCAGGAAGAATATTCACATTATGATTCTTTAAAGAGCTTTGTAAAATAGAATATTTTTCCTTTGTCAATCCTAATCCCATAAACAACGCTAAGGCTTTTTCTATATTACATATACTTTGTGGGTAAAACATTTGGTGGAGTAGGAATACTCCCTTTGATCCTCTGCAGTCGAACTGAGCTTGCAAGCACCACAGCTATTGTAATGTTGGACCTTGATTAATAATTATCTTTTACAAACTTAAGACATAATGCTTCTGAGATGCGAATTAGAAATATCTTTTGTGGCTTTTTCATGTTTACGTATTATTGTGTACTCAAAACACCCGTTTATAGTTTTTGCAGATCTTCCTCTTGTGCTCTCAGGGGATGTATGCGGTTCTTCGATGTTTTCAAAAGTTATAACTCTATTTAGCCAGTCTGAGTTGCTTTTCATAAATGCTTTTTTCGTACGTTGTGAGGCAAGCCATTTTTTAAGTTGTAAAGAAAACGAAGTGAATTTTGCAGTGAACATCCATTTCCAATTTAAATGCATTTTTATTATCTTAGTTTCTGAATAACTCAAACAATTCTGAATTATTAAATGATATTACCGCACTTTAAAATAAAATTGTTTAAGTTCTGTTACTGATCACTAGTTTTACAAGCTAATAACTTAAATTGCTGCATAACGCAATTGCGGTTTAATTTGTACCCAAAAATTAAAAAAAAGGATTTAAACTACCTAATTTGATAAAAAAAACTGAAATATATGCCCGAAGTTTATATTTTACTCAGTATAAAAATGTTTAAAAACTACCTGCCTACTTTATAACCGGTTATTTTAAATTTAAACAAATAAAAATATTGCAATAGTTATGTCCACCTAAATAGCAGAGCAAAATATTGTTTATTTGTTAATGAAAAAAAAAAATAAAAATATTTAACAAGTTTATTTTACACTAAAATTGCTACAGTGAAAAAAATTTTGAAAAGCCTTTTTTATTTCTTTTCACATTTTGTACACATCTTTGTTACATACTTTAAAAATGAGAAAAAAAAATTTGCTCGTTTTCGCTACTCGTTTCTCGTTTTCTGACACTTTAATTCTAAAACGCATTTTTTTTCGAGATCATCTTTTTTTCTGCTTTCTAAAAAATTGTAGACTTTGGGCAGCTCCACCAACTATAATTTTCATCCAATTAAGGAAAACGTTTTTGAATTGTGATCAGTAAGTAGTTCTTTATACGATGTTTAAGGTTTTAGGAAAAGGCGCCACAGTGCGGCGTTCTTGCTTTCTTTTCTTATTCCTGTATCGTTCTACCTAAAATTTTTTTTGTCTCTTTATATCTATTTTCGAATCTTCTGAAGGGATTCACAATGGCCTACAGGCCTCTGAGCGGACATTTTTAACTGCACTAAAAAAATATTTATGTTAAATAAACTGGAAATGCTATTTAGAATAACTGGATATTTATACTTTCTAAAAGCTATATTTATACTATCTGAGTTATCATCTGAGTTTCACAACTAAGGCTCATTTGTAAAGTGTAATAACATAACATAACATATTTCAGTTTTAATTTTTATCTAATCTCATTATTCTATTAGTATTCTAGCGTCTGAGTTTTAAATGTAACTTTTTAAAAGTTACCGGAATTGAATGCTTGTTGTTGTATTGCCATACACTTTATACCAGTTTAACAACTTCTATAATTAGCGGACTAAACCTAATTACTTAGACGTAATGTAATACTAAAAATAAGATAATCAAATTGTTTTTTGGCACTTATAAAAATTTAAACTAATTTTTTTGACACCTAACTCAGATGAGAACTCAGGTGGTGTAAATATAGCTTCAATAACTTACAGTCACTTACTGTAATAATATTTTAAGTGAACCACTTGTAGCCTAACCTAACCTGCATATGTTATTTTGCGATGTGGATATATTCTATCAATATTGTAAGCTAAACGTTCAATAAATATTACGTTTCTAAAATGCTATCAATAAATTTTGAACATTAGGTATTGCCCTAAAATGTTTAAACTTAATTTAAAACCCGTTTGAAACGGATGTAGACGTTTCAAATACATAACAATAAGAAATTTATATGTTAGGTGCTATTAATTTTTTTTGTTTAAGATTTTTGACGACCATTATCACTTTGCTCATCATAAAGTTTCCAAACGATCTCTAACTGCTGCCTTGATTCACCAAAATCGGCTCGTAAAAGATGAACGAGTTAGTTGGGCTCAGCAACAAGTCGTCAAGTCTCGTAGAAAACGAGATTTTATACATATGAGACCTTCCCGTATGTCCTCTATGCCTGCGTTTTCTTCAATTAATGCAGTTCCTTTCAATGACGTAAAGTGGCCACAAATGTGGTATTTGGTCTGTAGTTTTTTTATATTCATTTATTTTTTATTTAATAACTATTTAAATCAACAGAATCGCGGTGGTGATTTAGATATGAACGTTATACCAGCCTGGAAGGACGGTATTACTGGGAAGGGTATTGTTGTGACAATTTTGGATGATGGTCTTGAATCGGATCATCCAGATATTATTAATAATTATGTAAGAACATTAAAAATAATTACGAAAAAAGTATTAAATATTTGCATTTTAAATGTTATATTTAAAATTATTTTAAAGGATCCCAAAGCATCATATGATGTTAATAGTCATGACCCGGATCCCATGCCTCACTATGATTTAACAGATTCAAACCGCCACGGTACAAGATGCGCTGGAGAGGTAGCTGCTACTGCCAATAACTCAATATGTGCTGTGGGTATTGCTTTTGGAGCCAGTGTTGGTGGTGTTCGAATGCTAGACGGAGATGTTACAGATGCAGTAGAAGCACGTTCCCTATCCCTGAATCCCCAGCACATCGATATATACAGTGCTTCTTGGGGTCCGGATGATGATGGGAAAACCGTTGATGGACCCGGAGAGCTAGCAACTCGAGCTTTTATTGAAGGTGTTACTAAAGGGCGAAAAGGCAAAGGAAGTATATTTATATGGGCTTCAGGGAATGGAGGTAGAGAACAAGATAATTGTAATTGTGATGGTTACACGAATTCAATTTGGACACTGTCAATATCTAGTGCCACAGAAGAAGGCCACGTACCCTGGTATTCGGAAAAATGTAGTTCCACATTGGCAACAACATATAGTAGCGGAAGTCAGACAGAAAAACAAGTTGTTACAACTGATCTACATCATTCATGCACAGTTTCTCACACTGGAACTTCAGCCTCTGCACCATTAGCAGCAGGTATAGCTGCATTAGTATTAGAGTCAAATAGAAACTTGACATGGAGAGATTTACAACATATTGTTGTAAGAACAGCAAAACCAGCTAATCTTATTGACTTTAATTGGTCTAAAAATGGAGTCGGCCGTAGAGTAAGCCATTCGTTTGGGTATGGCTTAATGGATGCAGCAGCAATGGTAAAGTTAGCAAAAAACTGGAAAACTGTTCCGGAACAACAACGTTGTGAAATCAATGCTCCACATATCGATAAGTATGTTTTGTTATTTTATTTAATATTTAAAAAACATATGTTCACGTGTATATGCATAAATAAATATATTTTTCAATTTTTGCAGGGCAATTCCGTCCAAAGGACACATAACCTTGCAATTATCATTATCTAAAAAAAATTGTTTAAATATTAACTTCTTGGAGCATGTTCAAGCTAAAATAACTTTAACCTCACAGCGAAGAGGAGACATTCAGCTTAATCTTATATCACCAGCAGGCACCAATGTTACTCTTTTAACTCCTCGGTAAGTTGATTATATCTTCACATAATTGGAGAGTTTTTTTTGTGTAGTTGGTGTTAACGGTAAACACTGTTACCATCTTTTTTTGCAACAATATTGTAAAAAATCGTCAAAAATTAGCTAAGTTTTAAAAACATTTCAAATTTTAGCTATAGGTATACATATAGCCAAAAAGTGTTATTTTTTATTCTTTAACCAAAAATATATCAAAAAGAAAAAAAAAAAGGGAAGAGCACTATATTCGTGCCGAATCTTATTTACCCTTCACATTGGACTTTCGAAACCCCAAACCTTTTTTATTTTTATCCGTTTTTTATTTATAAAATATTTCTAATTTTTAAATAGGGGTCGGTGTCATGTTTTAACCCTCTTAGGGTGATTAGGGCAGCTGCAGCGGGGTTATATCCTAATTTTCTTTAAATTTTGTATGGACTTTCTTTTTTATTTTGTATGGCAACCCTCTTAAGGCGTGGAGATAGGGGGCAATTACACTCTAAGAATACGTTCGGGAGGAAAAATTAATGGGGGTCTGTGATACATTTAATTCCCCTAGGGACGACTCCGGATAATTTGTTGGGATTTTTACCCTATTTTTTCAAATTTTGTATGGCAACCATGTTAGGGGCTAAAAAACGGGGCAAGTTTGTTCTAGGAATATGCTTGCGAGTAGAAACTACCGCCTCTGTAGAAGTTATGGGCGTTTTTACATCATTTTTGTAAATTTTGTATGGCAGCCCTCTTAGGTGAAGGAGGTAGGGGGGTAAGTATATTCAAGAAAATACGTTTGGGAGGAAAAGTTAATGGGGGTCTGCGATACATTTTATTCCTCTAGGGGCGACTCCGGAGAAGTTGTAGGGGGTTTAACCCTTTTTTTCGACTTTTGTATAGCAGCACTGTTCGGGGGCGGATGAAGAGTGTAGATATGTTTCACAAAAATTGTTGCGAGGAATAATTAATGAGAGTTGGTCTTACATTGCACTCGTGCAGGTGCAACTCCGGGTAAAAGGTTCTTAGGTACAAGTTTTAGAAAAATAAACAGAGGTAGTCTTGGTTTTTGGCTTATATTTCGGACAGTTATCGGGCGGGCTTCAGCTATAACACGAATAGACGGACGCGGCTAAATCGGCTTCCCTACAAACCTACATACATTAACCCTTATCACTTATGTAAAGGGTATAATTAAGGGTTTTTTCATTTAATCTTTTGAAATTATGTCTAACAAGAAACTTGTACAGAGTCTGAAATATCCTTTAAAAACAAAATTATCTATGAACATATGTATGTATATTGCATTAAAAATCAGACACAAAGGGAATAAAGCAAACTTAAAGAGAAATCGATACTTTTAAAATATAAAAAATGAATATTTTTGTGGATATATTAATAAAAAAAAATTGTAATGAAAAAGCGTTAAACATTTTTTTTTTGGGGTTTAGCCGCTTATGCGACTCATATAATTTTGAAAGTACTTTTGCAATTTTTTTCATTAAAAAATTAAAAACTGAATTTATTAAAAATGGTACTTGAAATTTTTAAGTACGATACGTACTTAAGTTTTCTTAAATGCAGTCTATTCGCATTACTTTAACAATAACAACTCGTTTTAAAATATATTTTTACATTTGTAAAAGTGTCTGAGTAGACTAGATGGTACTGCGCTGGTGTTGCAGTTCAAAGAGTCCCAGAAGCCGCAGCTACGGCAAATTCAGAATTTTTTTAATTCCACAAAAAACTTTTAAAAAATTCTGATGAGAGTGACATTTTCATCAAAACAAAAAAAAAAAAAAAGCAGATTGTTCAGAATGTATTAACTTTAAACTCTTGCAATTATGTACCAAAAAATTACTTTTCGATCATTTACATTCCCTTTTATACGTAAACCCATAGATTATTTGATAAATAAGAAAATTATTTTCCCCGTTTCGAGCCATTTTACGTAAATTTTCCACATGTAATTTTTTTTGAATATGTATATTGTTTTTTTATAAAATCTAATGTTTCTCTTTAAAGTAAATTACCACAAAAATTTCCATTTCCAAGAACAAAAATAGCGGCTTAATGCTATAAACCAGAGTACAAATTTTCTCAAGAGTGAGCGATAAAAAACACCATTCATGAAAAATCTCGAGAGCGAAAAATCCTAAAAAAAATTTTTTCTCCTCACGTTCATAAAAGAGCGTAAAAAAATTTTTGCCAACCCTCACTCACTTATGAGAGGTTTGTCGTTTTTTTCACGCTCAAAAATCACATATGAAAAATAAAAACCAAATTTTTTTTCTCACTCACAAGTAAATGACAAATTTTTTCTTTTCACTTTCGATTCATTCTTTTATGAGTGCGAGTGTTGCTTTAATATTTTTCACGCTTTGTAACAGAGTTGCCGGAAAATAATTTTTTAAACGTGTGAAATTTGTACTCCCAATAAGAGTAAAAAAATTGTTGCATTTACATAATTTTTTTTTTTATTTTGCTGCTTGTATATACTTATGTGTTGTTAAATTTAAAAAATACGACATATCTACGTTTTGATCAGTCTTTTGAATTTCTTTTTAATTAAGTGACTTTTAATGCCTTTGAAAAAAAAATAAATATATTTTTAAATAAAATAAAAACCACAAATTTATAATAAATATTATGTTTGTTTCCCAGAGTAAGGCAAAAACGCTATTTTAAAAAAATTGCGTTACTTCATTTTTATACTGAGGCATCGATATGTAGGTTTATAAACAATAATAAATAAATATTAACATAAAGGATTACTTTTAGCAGTATTTATTGTGAAAAAGTCATATTTATAAAAAAATTGTTTTTGCTAAGAAACTTAAATAATACATTATATTTTATGTTGTGATTTTTTAGAAATTTTATAGTCTTTACTGACAGAAATTTTCATAGCAATCTTAAAAAATATTTTTGAACTGTTTTCCTAAATTTTTAATTTACGTTCTCTGATAAAAAAAAGTATTTCTTGTGTATTGTGTTCAAGGTCGCAACTGCTCTTTTTTTAATTTACCTTACTTTTGCTAATGGAACTCCTTCAAACTCTTAGGTTCTATTTAATTGACATGAAAGGTAAAGTTTTAATTGTTGTACATAAAAAGATTTGCGTGTGTATTGTATAATAACCACCACAATTTTTTGTAACAATATACCCAATACCTAAAAGGATGACGGACAGGCAGGTATAAAATACCTTTTAAATTAGTGGAAAATCCTAAACAAAATTAAATGATGAACAATTATCTCCAATGGTGGTAAAGCCGAATGCAATTTTTCCCAATCCTTTTAAAATTTGCATGAGTGTGTGTAACAGCTCTATTTTTTTGCAATATCAACATTAAATGTTTGTAAAAGCTCCTTATTTGGATTGTAAATAGCGTGAAGTGAATAACAAACAATACCTAAAAGACAATTTAATTTTGAAAAATATGTGTTGTACGATGCATCTTCAAAAAAAGTATTTGCGTAATAGAATCGTGCAAAAAGGAACTTAGTGAGAAAGTGAAGGGAAATATCAAAAGACATTACAAACTACTTCACAAACAAGATATACAAAGTAATGGTGACGATGCTTTTGTTTGTCACTGGAGTAATGCTTCCCCTTTTTGTAAAACCTTAACCGCATATTTTTATTACTAAAATCATTAAATCGGATTCATTGAAAAATTTATATGAAATGAAGTTAAATAAATGCAAATATTTTATTATGAAAGCAAGAAAATTAAAAAAGTAGTTAAGAACCACAACGTATAACAGTGCCTGGTTTTTTAATTTATTAAAAACATGTTTTCAAAAAAAAAAATTATTCCTACTTTTTTTAAGCATTTCAAAAATTATGCAACAAATTTTTACATATGGCAGCACCAGTAACATGACCAAAAAATTTTTTGTGTACACATTTATGAATGCTTCGCGAAAAAATTCATTTATGATTTCTCACTTATGAGAAGTACTCGAATTTGATGCTTTTAATTTATGTTCGTGAAAAGAAAAAAATAAATTTTTCTTTTCACTTCTCACTTATGACTGGTGCAAAAAAAAATTTTTTTCTCGCTCGAGAGTGAGAAGGCACAAAATGTTTTTTAAAAACTCATTCATTAATGAAAAATTGCTGCAGTAAACACAGCGCTCACACTCGTTCTCACGAATGAGAAGTGAGTGAGCAATTTTGAACTCTGCTATAAACACATAGACCACAGCAGGTTGCCTACTACACTCTCTCAAAATTAAAATACCTGCATTTATATGTACACAATTATTTTAACGACTTATAGCTACACGGCAACTTAACTTCATTTGTAGCTGTGGCCAGATTAAACAAACAAATTTTAGTAGGCAGCAAAAGAGAAAACTGAGAGAAAATATATAAGAGTGTAAAACAGTGCTGCCAATCGAGTTTTTATTTTACTCAGCCCTAGCGATTTAAATCTTTTTAATGATTTTGTAACTATAAATTAAGTAAAAAAAGGAAGAAAACAAAAATTTATTGAAGATAATACACAAACTTGTATTAAAAGCTTTTTCTTTCTGCTTTTTGTGTTTAGTTTTAATTTGCTAAAAATTTTTTAAACTGCGTAATTGCAAAATAACAAAATGCCAATTTATCACAGATTTTAGTTTTAGAAACTATTGACTAATAATACTGTCTGTACAAAAATAAGCTTTTTATGCATACACCATATATAAATGTGTTTAAATTAGTGTTTATAAACCTTCCCAGATAAATGAAAACAGTAAAATGACAGAAAACACCAAAAACATTGTCTAAAAGTTATCAAGCGAATTTAAAATTGTACCAGAGTTCGAAATTGCTCACTCACTTCTCATTCGTGAGAACGAGTGTGAGCGCTGTGTTTACTACAGCAATTTTTCATTAATGAATGAGTTTTTAAAAAACATTTTGTGCCTTCTCACTCTCGAGTGAGAAAAAAATTTTTTTTTTCACCAGTCATAAGTGAGAAGTGAAAAGAAAAATTTATTTTTTTCTTTTCACGAACATAAATTAAAAGCATCAAATTCGAACATAAATGAAAAGCATCATAAATGAATTTTTTCGCGAAGCATTCATAAATGTGTATACATAAAATATTTTGGTCATGTTACTGGTGCTGCCATATGTAAAATTTTGTCGCATAATTTTTGAAATGCTTAAAAAAAGTAGGAATAATTTTTTATTTAAACATGTTTTTAATAAATTAAAAACTGTTATACGTTGTGGTTCTTAACTACTTTTTTTAATTTTCTTGCTTTCATAATAAAATATTTGCATTTATTTAACTTCATTTCATTTAAATTTTTCAATGAATCCGATTTAATGATTTTAGTAATAAAAATATGCGGTTAAGGTTTTACATAAATGGGAAGCATTACTCCAGTGACAAACAAAAGCATCGTCACCATCCCTTTCATTATTACTTTGTATATCTTGTTTGTGAAGTAGTTTGTAATGTCTTTCACTAAGTTCCTTTTTGCACGATTCTATTAAGCAAATACTTTTTTTGAAGATGCATCGTACAACACATATTTTTCAAAATTAAATTGTCTTTTTGGCACTGATTGTTATTCACTTCACGCTATTTAAAATCCAAATAAGGTTCTTTTACAAATATTTAATGTTGATATTGCAAAAAAAATAGAGCTGTTACACACACTCATGCAAATTTTAAAAGGATTGGAAAAAATTTCATTTCGCTTTACCACCATTAGAGATAATTGTTCATCATTTCATTTTGTTTGGGATTTTCCACTAATTTGAAAGGTTTTTTATACCTGCCTGTCCGTCATCCTTTTAGGTATTAGGTATGTTGTTACAAAAAATTGTGGTGGTTATTATACAATACACACGCAAATCTTTTTATGTACAACAATTTGAAACTTTATCTTTTTTGTCAATTAAATAGAACCTAAGAGTTTGAAGGAGTTCTATTTGCAAAAGTAAGTTAAGTTACGACCTTGAACACAATACACAATAAATACTTTTTATTTATCAGAAAACATCAATTAAAAATTTAGGAAAATAGTTCAAAAATATTTTTAAAGATTGCTATGAAAATTTGTGTCAGTGAAGACTATAAAATTTCTAAAAAATCACAACATAAAATATAATGTATTATTTAAGTTTCTTAACAAAAACAATTTTTTTTATAAATATGACTTTTTCACAATAAATACTGCTAAAAGTAATCCTTTATATTAATATTTATTTATTATTGTTTATAAACCTATCGATTCCTCAGTATAAAAATGAAGTAACGCAATTCTTTTAAAATAGCTTTTTTGCCTTACTCTGGGAAACAAACGTAATTTTTATTCTAAATTTGTGGTTGTTATTTTATTTAAAAATATATTTCTTTTTTTCAAATAGCATTAAAAGTCACTTAATTAAAAATATACTCAAAAGACTGATCAAAATATAGATGTGTAGTATTTTTTATATTAAACAACATATAAGTATATACAAGCAGCAAAATAAAAAAAAAATATGTAAATGCAAGAATTTTTTTACTCTTATTTTCCGGCAACTCTGTTACAAAGCGTGAAAAATATTAAAGCAACACTCGCACTCATAAAAGAATAAATCAAAAGTGAAAAGAAGAAATTTCTCATTCATTTGTGAGTGAGAAATAAAATTTGGTTTTTATTTTTCATTTGTGATTTGTGAGCGTGAAAAAAACGACAAACTTCTCATAAGTGAGTGAGGGTTGGCGAAAATTTTTCCACGCTCTTTTATGAACGTGAGAAGAAAATTTTTTTTTAGGATTTTTCGCTCTCGAGATTTTTCATGAATGGTGTTTTTTTTTTCGCTCACTCTTGAAAAAATTTGTACTCTGAATTGTACCATGACAGAAATTAACAACACTGGTGTATGTATGCAGCTGCCGCCTTCAATATAATTATGTAGCTAACTATATGGCAATGATCCCTACCAGATACATTTGCAGTCGTGTAGCTGTGTTGCTTGCTGTCGTCTATGTGTTCGAGGCATAATTTTCAAAATCAAAAAGCTCTAACGACAACACTGATTTCATGTAAAACGTAAAAAGACCAACAGTTGGTCGCAGTTTACTCTTCAAACCAAATTATTATAATACGTTAGTTTTCCATTTCATGAAATGTATGTAAAACGATGGTCCAAAAATGTTGTACCACCACAGCTCTGTAAACACAAAATTTCGACTCTTTCAAAATATTGTACCATTACAGTACTGTATACACAAAATCGCAACCCTAGTTTGTAAATGTCAAATTTGCTTTCAAAATAAAAAATGCTTATATATTTAATTTAAAAAATGTAAAAACGCAAGAAAAAACTAAAAAAACTCTTAAGATGCGTTGGAAAGTCTTTTGCATGTTTTATTTTGCTACATATAAACATATTTATTTAAGGAAATCTCTTATTAAAAAAACCTTAAGTAGCAATGTCCATTATTTTAACAAAAGCAAGTCGAACTCCTAAGACGACAGAAATATAAAAAATGTTATTCTAATACCGGGAATTTAAAATTACAGTATTGCTACAACATAAAAACCAAGAATCGAAAGACGCCCATTTGGCGTTATCATTTTAACATCGAGACGGCATTGTTAACTTGCTAAATCTACGTTATTTTGATATTGAGAGTCCTCTCTCAACGTCAGGACAGAATCGGTTTGATTGTCTTTTTTTGCCTGGGTAGTTAAAAAATTGCACACAGAAAGTAAAAACAGGTTATAAAACCGATAATTTATTTTTTGTATATATTCGATATCAGACTTGAAATTTTAAGTACATACTTAGGTTGTTATAAACCAAGTATTCGTCGGAATAAATTTAAAAAACCATCTTTAAAAGCTCGTTGCATTACAAAAAAATGAAGTGTGAAAAAATTTTAGAAATATTTAAAAGTTGAATTTTGTATTTAGTTTTATAAAAAAAATGTGGATATGGCTTTACTTTCTCATTATTAATAAGGTGATATGTTTTAAATGTTTAGTTTTACCTAATCAGCAACGAAACCATTCACATATTCATTGCTTTTGCTTTATATTCGTTGCTTTAGCTGGATATTCATTGCCTTTTGACGTATGTATAAGCAGAAGGCAAGCAATACACCTTATCGTTTTCGTTGCTTTTACTTTGACAATAACGCACCGTTCTCTGGTACTGTGTGTCAGTTCGAACTTTTATAAAAACAAGTTGTAGTTTTACAGATGGTTTCGGTTGGACAAATTTGAACCAGCGGTTATTTCGAATCTATCAATGCTTATGTATGTCATTCTATTCTTTCCCAGAATTCGGTATATTATCTCCTCTGAACGAAATGAAACGATTTACACTTAGCAACGCTTAAAATTTATTTCCAAAACAAAGACATATAGTCGGAAATTGTACGAAAATGTCGTACAAAATTTGGTCCGAGAGAACTACCAACAGTGCCCGGTATACGCACGTTAATTGCTAAAGTTCATAAAACTGGTTTCATTGTTGATTCGCTAACACGTGAGCACTCTTTGTTTGATTTGATGCTTTTATAATGTAAAACTAGAGACAGGGTACACGTATAAATATCAGGTAGCCTCAGATAAACAGCTGGGTAACGGTATTTCGTTATATTAATGTCCTTTTTTACAAACAACAACTGTAGTATTGTAAGAAAAGCCCAAAAAGAAGAAGAAAGATTTTGTGAGTTTTTGTTATTTGTCTTTGACATTCATCTGACGTTGTTGTTTTTGTAGAATCGCTCCTACCTGATATACGTGTACCCTGAGTAGAGATTTCGGTATTCCTAGTGTAAAAATCAACATTTAAAGATTCGAGCTAGGCATTTAAGTATAGCTAGATTTGCCGCTAATAGCTGAAATCAAAATTTCTTAGCAAAGTGTGATTGAAAATCGCTAGATTCGACGGGAAAATTGCTGAATTTGAAACAATGACAGTAAATTTGTGATTTCTACTGGGCTTATAATAACTCTGAAGTATTTTGTCTTTTTCATTATATGGCAAAGCTATTTTACATATTGGTATAAAAAATACAGTTAAAACATTACTTTTTGAAAGGAAAAAGTCTATGGAAGTCTATGTTGTCAAACTGGTAAAATAAAACTAGTTGCTATAACTTCAAAAATATAAGGAGTTAATTTTTATCGCCAGTCAATGTTTACAATGTATGTCAGCTTAATATAGAAAACGCTTAACTCAATTTTTTCAAAATAACGTGTTTTACTTATTCTGACAAACAAATGACAAGCTAATAATAAATTGTTTACTTTTTTAAATTGATAACATTTGTTGCCTTTTCTTATTAAAAATTACATTTAAATATTTTTATATGCAAAATTTTCCAAGCTTTTTGAGTTACGTGCTCTTTATATTAAGCCATTAATATATACCCTTAAGGTGCTTTCGCACGATATGTATTTTACACATGACTTTTCACTTTTGCAATCCACATGTAATTGCGTATGTCTGTCAAAATTGTCATTTTGATGGTCTATAATTTTTGCTTTCACACGTACATGTGTAATTACATCTGACATAACCTCCAAACCAAAATAAACAACTTACTTTTCCTTGTTGTTGTTTTAAAAACAACTGATGACACATGCTTTGTCAGATGAAAATAGAGCACGCTCTAATTACAAATTTGTCATATGACATTTACATATGTTTTTCACACATGTAATGTATAAACGCGTTCAGACGGCAGATATCAATTTCGCACTGCAAAATTTGACAAGTCATGTGTAAAATACATATCGTGCGAAAGCACCTTTATCATTTTGTTAAGATGAATTACAACGATACGTAAATGTCTAAAGCTTTTTCAAACAAAAAGTCTTATGAAACTTAGTTTACTGCCGAAAAACCATCACACATCAAGCAGTGGCGTAGCTAAAAACATTTATATGCATACACATGTACATATGTATAGGGTGTCCGCCGGCAAGGTATACTACTTTGTTTTGCCGCCATTTCGGTAAATATTAGTCTTGATTGTTCATGTTTGGCAGTCACGAAGTAGAGACGTGACAGATTTATTATGGAAAAATAATTGGGTAAACCGATGTGTTTTAATCGTTAAAACATTTTATCAAAATTAATCTTCGATTTTTATTAAAAAAATCATAATGAGTGACGAGCACATTTTCATTTGAATGGATATGTGAATTAACAGAATAGTTGCTTTTGGCCAATGGAAAACCCTCAACTTATTGAACAGTCACCTTATCATCCATTAAAAGTAATAGTCTGGTGCACAATTTGGTCAGGAGGAATCATTGGAGCTTACCTACATATTTAAAACTGAATGCTGGGTAAAAACTGTCAATGGGGAGCGATATCGGGATATGATTAAAAACTTTTTAATGCCACAACTGTAGGCTTTGGGTAAACATGTAGTATCAACACGATGGCACCACATCGCAAAAAACCAGGTTTACAATGTAATTACTGCGAGACCTTTTCCAAAACAAGTTATTTCAAGAAATGGTGATGTTGATTGACCTCAACTGTCGCCTAATTTTACTGCTCGGGACTTCTTTTTGTAAGGATATCTGCAAAGCAGGGCTTATGCAAGCAAACCAGAAACGCTGGAGCGATTTAATAAAATACCGCGTGAAATATGTGAGAATTAAATGACAAATGTGCTCAAAAGGTCTCGCATTTGTGAGGCTAACAGAGGCGGACATTTATCTAAAATTGTTTTTCATATATATTGGCCTACATTAAATAAAACATAAGACCATCCCTCATTAATTTTTTTTTCGCAAAAATTTTTGTGGAACCATACACAATTTAAAAAAAAGGTAAAAACCCCTACAACTTCTCCGGAGTCGCCCCTAGAGGAATAAAATGTATCCCAGGCCCCATTCGTTTTTTCTTGCAAACGAATTTCTTGAGTATACTTAGCCCCTATCCCCATCACGTAAGGGGATTCTCATACAAAATTTATAAAAGTTATGTAAAAACGCTCATAACTTCTACAGAGTTGGCCTTGGAGAAATAAAATATACGACCGCCCCTTATTAGTTTCTAATAGCAAATATATTCTTAGAACACACTTGCCCCCTATCTCCACGCCTAAAGAGGGTTGCCATACAAAATTTGAAAAAATAGGGTAAAAACCGCTACAACTTATCCAGGGTCGCCCCTAGAAGAATAAAATGTATCACAAACCCCAATTAGTTTTTCCTCCCAAACGTATTCTTAGAGTATACCTACCCCTATCCCCATCACCTAAGGAGGTGGCATTAGAGAAATGAAATATACGACCAACCCCCATTAGTTTCTACTCGCAACCATATTCTTAGAACATACCTGCCCCCTGTCTCCAGCTCCTAACATGGTTGCCATACAAAATTTGAAAAAATTTGGTAAAAACCCCTACAACTTCTCTGGAGTCGCCCCTAGAAGAATGAAATGTATCACAGACCGCCATTAGTTTTTCCTCCTAAACGTATTCTTATAGTATACTTGCCCCCTATCTCCACGCCTTAAGAGGGTTGCAATACAAAATTTGAAAAATAGGGTAAAAACCGCTACAACTTCTCCGGAGTCGCCCCCCTTGAGAAATAAAATGTATCACAGACCCCCCATTAGTTTTTTATCACCAAACGTATTTCTAGAATATATTTACCCCCTATCTCCACGCCCTAAGGGGTTGCCATACAAAATTCAAAAAAAAGGTAACAACCCTTGTTACTTCTCCGGAGTCGCCCATAGAAAAATAAAATGTATCACATACCACCATTAATTTTCCCTCCCAAACATATTCCTAGAACATACTTACCCCCTTTTGCCATACAAAATTTTAAAACATTAAAGTAAAAGTCTATACAAAATTTTAAAAAAATTAGGGTAAAACCCCCTGCAGCTGCCCTAATCACCCTTAGAGGGTTAAAATATGACACCGCCTCTATTTAAAAATTAGAAATAAATTATAAAAAAAAACGGATAAAAATAAGGTTGGGGTTTCAAAAGTCCAATGGGAAGGGTACCTAAGATTCGGCACAGCCAAATATAGCGCTCTTACTTGGTCATTTTTAAAATAGTGTTAAAATCCAAGCTGATTATTTTTTCCTTACGACTGCTTTCCATTAGCCACCGAATTGAACAAAACATGGACTTCACGCCAGAAGAGCAACGGTATTATTTTTTCTTGTTCTTGTAAGTAGCGAATACGTGGTGATGTTTTCAGCGTACAATGTTATTTGTTGTTGTTTTGTAAATTTCATAAAGAAATTATTGTTCTGTATTATCCACATTCGGTTTAAACTATGTACATACATATATGGCTAGTGGAGACCAGACTTTAAGCCTTAAGTTTATATTGACGGCTTGAAGTGTCCAAATTCAAAAATTAGGAATGTAAACTAAAAAGCTATCTTCATACCATGATACACTGTAAAACAATGCTGCTTGCAATCTTATGGTTCACACTTTGCAACGTGATAATGCAACCAGAAAATATCAAAATCTTTTGATATATTTGAAACCTTGAATGCAGGTGCCCCGGTAGATCAGTCGTAAGTGCACCAGTCTACCAATCAAAGATTGTTTGTTCGATTCCCACCAGAGGCGCTGGTAATCCTGCTTCATTCTTCTTTTCTTTATTTTGTATGCTTCTCTAAATTTCTTTCTTCATTCCATCTCCATCTGTTTTATCTGACTCTCCAGGTAACACAAAGAGACCAAACTAAGCGGATCCAAGGGAGCTGTATCTTCTTCTTTGACGGCTGCCTGTTCTACCTAACCTAACCTTACCTAACTTACATAACCTAACCTAATCTAACCTAACCTAACTTCGAATGCAACACAAAATGAAACAACAAACACAAATACACATTGGTTGCATAAACATGTTGCAAAGTATGCACCCACCATTAAAATGATATTTGATGGCAGACATTACTACCCAGTAAACAAATGGAAAATATAAAGTAGAAAAAAACAAGAGCTAGTTTATTTGAATTACTTTAAATTTTAATGAAAAACTTATAAATTTAAAAAAAGGCTTATCATTGGAAAGATTCTATTTAGTTTTGTCGTATTTTAACCGCATATATGTAAATAAAATCTTAATAGTAAAAAATTTCTTACTAAAATGTTGGTAATTTTTGCATTCAAAATGAAAGCAAAACTCTGTTTTATTTTTAAAATGATTTTTATTTAAAAAGCGAAATTAAAAACAACATGCACTAGCAATTTAGAATGTGAATAAAAAATGGTTTTAAAAGAATCATATCACTAAATTTTGCTAGGCGTGGAAACAGTTGCACAGTCACGATGGTTGAACAATAAATTATGCATATTTTAGTTTTAAACTGTTTTCAATACTGACTACTACTTATGTCATATTTTTAGAATTCATGACACGTCTCACTCTGGTTTTAACCAATGGCCCTTTATGTCCGTCCACACTTGGGGAGAATCGCCTCATGGAATTTGGCAACTTGAAATACACAACGAAGGTCGATACATGGGTAAGTTTTAATAAAAATGATTAGGCCACATATACATTATACGTCTACTATATGCTAATAATACCACTTTAATACAATAATAAGCATGTCGTCACTGTCTTTTTACCAAAATAGCTAATTATAAATATTGTTTTCATTTACTTTTTAACCATTGCGGCCATGGAAAATGTGTATAAAATTTGCTAAAAAATTAAAAAAAAATATAGGCCATGCTTTATTAAGGGAATGGTCACTTATATTATACGGGACAACAAAACCTATTTGCCCAAATGATCCTATTTCAATTGCTCGTACCGAACTTGTTGACATTACAACACCAAATTCAAGTTCCACAAGTACTTATTGGCATCAGATTTACTCAGCGCAATATCCCCGTATGACTTATAATAATTCAAGTTTTTCTAAAATAAGTCCAGCTGGAAAACCCCTAACGAAAATACCATTAAATAAATCGGTATATGCCGCAACTATTCGAAATGACCAACTGTTTAAAGTATTAAATCAGGGGTATGAAACCAAAAAGCAACAACAGTCTTCAAAAAGTTCAAAACTTAGTAAAAATGGAAAAGGAAAACTTCTAGAGAGCAATAAATCTGATAAAAGCTCAAATATCGGAGGAGTGCTATTAAAACAAAAAGAAAATTCTACACAGAAACCACCAGGATCTCAAAAAACGAAGATTTATCGTCTTTCGCAGCAAGTGAAAGCAGCCACAAGTTTAAAATCACAAAAGCCTTTAGATATAACTCCTAAACAAAAAGTAAATAAACCGCTACATTTAGGTCACAAACAACAAACAAACGATGATAATGTAGTACGTGAAAAATTGGGCGATTCATATTCAACATCTACGACAAGTATTAACTTTAAAGAAATAAATGTAAAACCCTCTATAATAACATCAAAATTGTCAGCAAAGCTTACAAAGCAAAAAAAGAAAAAACCTTCGTCATTTTCAGTTTCTAATAGAGGCGGGTCTACTGGCACGCAACCAAATCAGCGTATAAATAAACTGACAAAGCAATATGAAAGAATTCAACCTATATATCCAGAATTTCAGCCTTATCAACCCATTTTTAAGGATAAAACTAACTTAAGCACTGTTGTTCCCAAAAATACTTTAAAACTTCAACAAAAAAAAAATTTTGAGCCAGTAACAGATATAAGCAGCTCAACTATCCTTTATAAACCTTCGCGTGAAAATTCTAAAAAGTCCTCTCCAAGTTTTCTGCCTGATAATAAGGTTTTAAAAAAACAACAACTACTTTTTACTGCTGCGGACGTATCCGAAACACAACTACCCAGCACGGCCATAGCTGCATCTCATAAAAATCTCGCCAATGGTATTGGAAAATAACATTATATACAATCATACATACTCGTTTACATACATATGCATATGTACAATGTACATTTTTCATACATATGTACTTATGCATATTATAAGTTTCGTTATACATTGTTTACTTTAAAATTTAAAGTTTAAACTACATATTATTAACATTTTAAGTTTTTAATTCTTTTTTTAATATGTATGTATACATACATATGTGTGAAACCATTTAATTTGCCATTGGTATTTTGTTTTCTTATAAGAGAAAGTAAAAGCCAGGAAAAAACTAAAGCTATATTTAAACTACCTAAGTTCTCATCTGAGTTAAGTGTCAAAAAAATAAGTTTAAATTTTTATGAGTGTCAAAAAACAATTTGAAAATTTTATTTTTAGTATTACATTACATCTTAGAAATTATAATAAGTCCGCTAATTCTAAAAGTTGTTAAACTGATACAAAGTGTATTGCAATACAAAAACAAGCATTTAATCCGGTAACTTTTAAAAACTAAAATTACAAACTAAGACGTTCTATTTTCAACTGAGGTTAAACAAAAATATTAACAATTAAAAATAGACATGTTATTACACTATTCAAATAAGTCTCAGTTGTGAAACTCAGATGACAACTCAGGTAGTGTAAATATAGCTTAATGGCGCAGCACTTGGCTGTGCCGAATCCTCTATACTCTTCACCAGTCATACTTCAATATTATAATAAAATCACTACGTGTCGCATTTGAAGTCATTAGCTATATACTATATAGCCCGGCGCGGATGCAAGGGCGAGGAACTTCCTTCGCTCCCCCTGTTTTTATCCAACTAAATTTTTTCAAAATATAACTTTTGTTGTACAGTTACATTTTGTAGAAAATTTGAAGTCGATAGCTGCTATAGTTTTCGAGATTAAGCCTTTGAAAGGTTTCATAAAAATTGTTAATTTGTATGATTGCTACCGCTCCATCTGCTCCTTTCCAACTATTTTTTTTTTCGCGAAATATAGACATTGTTGTTGAATTAAATATTGTTAAACATTTCCAAAAAATTACGTATTAAAAATTCTGTTAAAGTTATTTATTTGTATGGAAGCTCCTATCCGACTAATTTTTCTTCACCATGAAGCATTGATGCAAAAATAATTTTAATAGAAAATTTTAACTTAATAGCTGTTATGGTTTCCAAAATATAGTGCCTCATAAATTTTATAAAAATATTTCATTTGTGGGGCTACCGCTCCCCTTGTTCCTATCCAACTAATTTGTTCCACCACGTAGGCATTGTTGTACAAATTATTTCTGTAAAAATTTTAAAGTCAATAGTTTGTGTAGTTTTCAGAAATATATGGTGTATAACAAATGTGTAAAGTGGTTCATTCGTATGGGGGCAAACGGTTTTGTAGCAACAGTGGCCGTATTCCCTGAGGTATAAGTAAAGGGATATTTGCCTGGGTTTTTTATTAAAAGAATTGGTTATTTTGGGTTTTTGTTTTTATCTTGGTCCGTGGTGAACCGATCTTGCTAATTAAAAATAGCGATTGTCTGAGATATATTTCTGATAATTTGACACCAATATCTGATTCGTAGTACTTTACTTATTTCGGAAACTTTATTTTAACAGGCACAACGACGGAAAGACGGGCATGCCTATATCGACTTACTTATCTATAAGGATCTACAATATGTGTATATACTTTATGGGGTCGCAAGAAAATATTTTAAAAATTACAAACGGAATGACAAATTGATATAGACTCTTATCACCACGTATAATAAAATTTTACATATACTCTCTCTAATCACAAAAATCTATAATCAGCTGTGTTCTTAACACTTTTGACTTCAGAACAGTGTTGCAAATGTTGATACGATCGTACTTTTTTTGATACTATTGGATAGCGGAAAATACCGTGTTACTCCTCTGGCTAATTTGATACCCTCTTTTGCTTTTTCTAATTATTATTTTAATTGTTTAGTTTTGCGCTTTTGCCAACTATCTTTTTTTCCATGTGCTTTTCTTTAATACTTAAGTACGTAAATATGCTCCCTTTCACGAGAGGCTGTAAATAATATTTTTTGCAATATTATTTTACAATCAAAGGTTTCGAATAGTAAATGACAAACAGGTGAAAGAAATGTGACCTTTAGATCTTTTAAAAAAATAAAGCATTTTTTTAAACATTTTTTAAAAATTGTAAATACAGTTAACATATAAGTGCAATCATTTAATTTTTGTTAAGAAATTAGGTCCCAAAATTGTTTTAAAGCCTTTAATGGTAAATTACGTACACTATTATTAGACACCGGAACTTAATGCATTTATAACTGCGTATTATGCGCTTAAAAAATGCACTAAAAAATGAAAAATATATACAAAAAACTAAAAAATATGCATTTATTTTTGGTTTTTTAATTATGTTTTTATTTAAGAAAAAACAAAAAAAAAGAACATAAAAGTAACAAAAATATCATATTGTAGTGTATAAATGCAGTACATGAAGTAACAGTTATCCTTATTTGCATAACAAAAAATAATAATAAGTATCTCTTTAATTTATTCAAAGGCTACTGCGTGTTTTAAATTTTGTAATTTTTCTGAAAAATAACTACATATCTAAATAATTTAATTAACAAATGAACCTTTAGATCAAGCATACTATATATTTTGCATATTTAGTGCTTTATTTCCATTTCTGGGAACCATAAACTATTAGTTATTTTGCTTTTGCCGTTATAAAAAAATCGAAAAAAACATTCTTCACTTTTCTTTTACTTTTGTAGTTTCTGCATGGTTGTAAAACAACTACTTTTGTAACAGTTTCAATAAATGTGCAAGAAATTAATAAATTCTAAAAAATTTACCTATTAGCCCAACTATTCTAGAAAACATAGTAAAAGGAATCTTAAATTTTTCCTATATTTAGGCTGATTTAAAAAAAAACGATGCTTAAATAGAGAAAATATGAAAAAATTACAAAAAGAAAGTAAACATTGTTCTTTTTTTTCAAAAAATATGTAGTAAAATATGCATTATGGCTAATATATGCAAAAACATGCATTTATACCAAAATATGTAAAAATATGTACTAAGAAATCGATGCCATTTAATTGAAAAACTCCTGATTCGGACAGATATTTAGTTTATGTTGATCTCAGATCAACGACAACAAACATGCATTTACATGAAGTTACGGTTTCTACTTATTATAAATAAATAATGGTGAAAATATTTTAACATGTATTTTTGTTAAATGAAAAACTAACTCAAATGGTGTTTTCTCCTCCGATTTAAATAAAAAAAAGCCGCGAATCTATAATTTTCACAAATCGTCATATTTAAGGCGAAAATCGTCACAACCCTGTTTTTGCAACCAAAAATCTTCAAAATGACGATAAATCATCAAATCTGGCAGCTATGACCACCAGTCGAATCGACATCAAAGTCAAATATCCATTGGGTTAAGTTATTGATATGAATTAGATAATTAAAAAAAAAAACATGTACTAAATGCAACTTACATATATGTTTAAAGCTAACTATCTGAAAAACGACTAAAACGACTAAATATAAAACCGCAATATTGTATCATTTTTTTTTTAATAATAACCAGCACTCAGGGGATGGCCCCTATACATGCATTGCATTGTGTTGGTATCAGGAAAATAGGTTATGGGAAAGAGGATAAAGGGAGTAGTGTTTGTGGACATTTGATTTAAATTTCTCAATATTTACTGTGACAGGAAAGACATCACAAGGAAGTTTATTCCACATACGAACTGTGCGACCGAAGAAGGAATTCTCCCTGTAATGAGTGGTGCGATTCACTGGCCAGTCGACTACGTATGGGTGAGCTTTTCTAGAAAAACGTGTATCACGCAAAAAGTTCCGGGTTTCGGGAACAAGTTACTTGATTTCCTCAGAGCACATTCCATTATAGTATCGATTGAACAGCGAAACACACCCCACATTACGACGGTGTTCGAGTGAATCAAGGCGATTAGATACCACAACGTCGCCGATGAGTATCTTTGCTCGTTTCTGTACGCGATCAAGTAGCCCGAAAATAGACTTTGGGGCACCAGCCCATACATGTGAGTTGTATTCCATTTTCGGTCGGATATAGGTGGTATAAATATTGAGAAGATCAGATGGTGTAAAGTAATTCCTACACCGTTTAAGGGGAAACCAAGACACTTCGATGCTTCCTTCAACACAACAAAGATGTGTTCCATCCAGCGGACATCGCACTGGATTTTCATGCCCAGAACATCAAGAGTCTCTGTCTTTTCAACACTTATACCATCCATTAATACAGACGAGGCAGCATCATCCATTGTGCGTTTATGTGTCAAAAGACAACATTGGGTTTTACGGGCATTAAAATCGACTCTATTCGCACGGCCCCAATTGGAGATTACCATCAGATCGCTATTAATCGAAACATCCATCATATGTCTCTTAGCTTCAATTTCCAAAGAGCTAGGCCTATGGTCAAACGAGTACGAATGGCATATGCTGCTGTCGTCTGCAAAGGAATAAATAGGATTCGAAGTTTGACATAGAAGGTCATTCAGAAAGATTAGAAATAAAGTTGGAGAGAGGACGGAGCCTTGCGGTACCCCTGAATTGATTTTGAACTTATTTGAAGAGATCCCATCTATAACAACACGAATAGTGCGATCTCTGAGAAAACTCGATATGAATCGAGAGAATTTTTTACCGACACCAAAAGCAACAAGTTTAGATAGAAGCGC
The DNA here is from genome assembly GCA_963583895.1 of Melanophora roralis. Taxonomy (NCBI): domain Eukaryota; kingdom Metazoa; phylum Arthropoda; class Insecta; order Diptera; family Rhinophoridae; genus Melanophora; species Melanophora roralis. Next base: position 128,059,135 of record OY757187.1, on the reverse strand, counting down.
ATAGTGCCAGACCCTATCGGACGCCTTAGATATGTCCAAGGCCACCACTTTACTTTCGCCAAAATGATGAATTGAGGTACACCATTTTTCAGTCAAGAAGGCCAGTATGTCTCCCGTAGACCGTCCTTTACGAAAGCCATACTGGCGGTCGCTTAATAAACCGTTTATCTCCAGATAGTTAACCAGGCGGTAGTTAACCATACTCTCCATAATAACCTTCAGATTGCAAAGTGTTGCCTCACCCTATTAGTTTTTTTTAACTAACTGCTTTTTGTAAGATACGTTTTGCTTGAGATCAGGGCATTCAAAATAGGTTTTATGGTACCGAATTCTAATATTGCAATGTATAGTAAGAGCTCACAGCTAATAATGGTCAATAAAATTTAGAATTTAAAAAAAAACTTTACTTTTAGGCCATACACCAAATAAATATAAAAAATTGTTGAAGTCGCGCGTTTTTTGTTTGAGTAAAACAAGTTATTGAAAAACTTTAATCTATTATTTGACCAAAAGCAAAACCCGACTAAATTAATACTCTTATATCTACATATCCACGTATACGCATATTACATATCGTCGTTGTTAAGTAATTGTGTTCTATCGAGCACACAAATCCTATACTTATAGAACTTAATAACTAAACAACGACGATATGTATGTGTGTATAAATAAGCATGTATAGTATGTATAGTAATAAAGTTTTATTAAAAAAATGAATTTTTTTAATAATTGCTAAAAAAAATCTAAAAATACAGATTTAAATAGTGCTTAATGACTTATACGACTTTACCTTGCAAAAAGTGATTTTCCTAATGTATACTACTCATTCTAAATTTTTATTTATGTAATATAAGTCTACCCTTTTTACAGCTCAAGTTACGCAATGGGAACTTATATTTTATGGTACAAAAGCACCTGCTCAACCAGATGATCCAACAACTTTAAATGCTAACAAGTTTATTCCGTTTAAAAATGATTTGGTTATTAATGATATTGACTATGAACCTAGAGATCAGTGGAATAACATACAAAAGGTAATCTCATTATATATGTATTATTAAAAAAAAATTTTCTACAAATGCATACTAAAAAATCAGGAAAAAATAACGCATTCTGAGAATTTAATTTAAACACATATGTATGTATAAGAAAAACATAGAAATCTTGTACGAGGCCACACTAAATTATTTTACGAGAAGGCGGCCAAAACTAATTTTTTTCTGGTCACCGATTGTAAAATGTTAAAGCTCATTCAAAATTCAACACCAGTAATCAGATTCCTATAGTTCAATATCCGACAAAAATTTACAACTAAATATTGAATTAGATGTAATCGCTAAACTACTCCTAGAAGAAATTGTTTTATAATCCTTTTAACATTATATGTACATTTATTTGTTTTAAATTTACGAATTTCTTATAAAAGTTTATATATAATATTAATAATATCTACTTTGGACTTAAATAGAAACCTACGTCTTCTTCATGAAAACATCTTTATCTAAAGTAAATTTTAAACAATTTTTGTATTTGCTTACAGTCGCTAAACTAATTTTCAACTCAAATTACTTCAAAAAACCGAACTTACCCCTTCGTACCAAAAAATTTACGGGGGCCATAGTTTATTTATTTATTTATTCAGTCATTGGGTAACAAAAATCCTTACAGACTATGATTCTAAAGTAAGTATTAATAGAAATAAATATTTAATTAAAATAAATAAGATAATATTATTTCAAAGCACCCAAAAGAAATAATTTAAAATTATCTTTTGTTGTGCTAAACTCAATAGAATTATTACCTTCCTTTCTTAAGTTGAAATTAATTTCATTAAACTTTATTAGCGCCCAAGTTAGCGTACCATTAAGTGCATAATTAGTATGATGTAAGGGAATATTAAATAAATTGAAAAATCTTAGAGACCTTGTTGGTACATTAAATGAGATTAAAGCCAACAAGTCAGAACAATCAATGTTACTATTGATTATGTCAAAAACAAATACTGCCGTATGCAAGTGTCTACGGTACTCGAGAGTACGTAGTCCAATAAAAAGGCATTTTGACTCGTATGAAACGGAAACTAAATAACGCAGCGACCTAGTTTGAAAATTTCTGAAAAAAATAACTAACGCTAGATATTAATTTTTCATTTGCAAAAAATGAAATTGTCTTAAAACAAATAGTTCAACTATAAATAAATAAAAAAACGCAAAAATTAAATTTTTAATAAATATAAGTTGTAAACGTGACTCAAAATATAAGACTTTCACGGAATTTAGACTATGTTACTTGTAACATGACTATTTTCTTATTTCGTTTTAAGGTAACTTCCAAAAACTTTAAGAATTTACATTATGTTACTAGAAACTTTTCTCTTTTTTATATTTTGTTTTGGTTTTGTTGTTTATTCTTCTTCTTGAACGTTTCGACCATGGTACAATTACCTTACAATTACCTTAATTGTAATGTACAATTACCTTAAAGGTAATTGTACCATGGCATATACGAAAGAGAATAAAGAAAAAACGAAAACGAAACATTAAAAACAGAAACCGTGTTACTTTTGTAACTTCTCTGCCTTCTCTACCCAATTTGTCCTCAAAAACATGTAGCATGTTACAGTAACGTGTTACAAGTAACATAGTCTAAATGCCGTGTTCGTGTAAAACAAACTTTTTTAAAAAGTTTTATTACTTCACTTTTGTACCAAAAATCAGGTTAAACTTAAAATTAATTTTAAACCTTTCATAACTTTTTTGCCTTACCGGTATATTTCAAAGTTATATATCTTAAACTTAAGGCTTACAAGGTGGGGTAAACAAAAAAAAAATGTCAATCCAGTCAAAAGTTATAGAGTTTTAAGCGCCTTCTCGTGAAATGGTCCACTGTGCGACGTAGTAATTTTTCCTCAGAATTTTGAACGTTTTTACTGTTAAGATTATTTTTTTAGGTATTTACATTATTCAAACAAAGCTTTTCTTTTGCATTTAATAAAAAATTTATTGCTTTTTTTTAGATGGGTAAACCAAGTATGATGACTCACGATCGTACAAATACAAGCTGTATAAAAGCCACAATAAATCAACAATGCTTAGGTTTGTCTTTGTTTATAATTTTATGTTTACGCTCTTTAATTGTAAGTCATTTAAATTGTACAAGCTAATTTCTTTTATATAAAAGATAAATTTTTTAAGAACATGATGACGCTATTTCATAATGAATAGGATATACATACAAGATAAAACAAAAACAAAGCTCTAGGGATTGATTTTTTGAAGAGATAACCAAAAATCAGCACTTAAAAGATAATCCCTGGATTTTATTTTAAGGGAAAAATTTTTCCACTTTATAAAGTTGTTAAAGCAAAAGACATAGAATGCCGCGTTACTATTATAATAAAAGTGCAGGATGTGTTGAGCAAAGAAGTTAAGAATTTTACGAGGGACATTTAAACTTTCAAACTTTTTCGCAAACATTAGGAACTTAAGTTGCTGCCATTTTGTAGACACATTTTAAAAGTTTTGTAATATGAGACAAAGTGACAGCACGCTGTTATTATGTGATTATGGCTGCAATGCACTTCGATACCCGTCCACATAAAAGAGGTTAAATCATGGTACAATTACTTTACAAGGTATAGTCGCTATGGCAGCAACTACAGCAAACTCGATACCAAATTTATGAAGTTGTTGTAAAAACATCCTCGTTTATGTGCAAAAATGAACTGTTTTGACAGTATTAACGAATAAGCAAACTCGAGAAAAAAATAGTCTGCTGTTGAATCGACACTACCTTGTAAGGTAATTGTACCATGGGTAAAATGTTTGCAACGTAATGTCGCGCACCGAAAAGTTACGAAAATGACAGATGTTTCACCCAGTACACACTATTACGTTTGCTTACTATAGGCGGTGGCACATAGAATCCGTCATACTTCGCCTTTTTTAACTGACATTAACGTAACAACGCAAGAGGTTAGCACATAGAATCCTTTATAAACGGATGTTAAATCAGCAAGTGGTGGTGATTCTACAACAAAATTTGGTGATTATAATTTTTGTTTTTGTTGTAGTTTTCGTTGGCTTAGTTGTCAAAAAAAAGATATGTAAAAGTAAACAACTTTGACCAGCCAGCCTCGATTTATGCATGAAAAAGGTAGATCAGTTGTGTTCGTAACACCACCTGGTACACATAATTTAAGGTTATGAACCAGCTGGTAGTTGTCAAAGTACTTGGCGTACGTTGAAAGTTAAAAGTTGTCCAACTTTAGTACGTTGCGTTGAAGGAGACGTACTGAATGTGACATTGTTCATAATAAAGCATGTCTTTTAACTTAGCTGTCAGTTAAAAAAGGCGACGTATGACGTATGACGGGTTATATGTGCCACGCCTTATGTCACAAAATGATATAATGCGTACCAGTGTTGCAAAATCGTACTTTTTTTGATACTATTGGATGGTGGTGTAACACGGTATTAACACCTCTGGCTAATTTAATACCCTCTTTTGCTTTTTCTAATTATTATTTTGAATGCTTTAGTTTTGCCTCTTACCAACTATCTTTTTCTTTCTATATATTCCATATAATATGCTCCCTCTCACAAGAGGCTGTAAATAATCTTTTTTGCAATATTATTTAAAATGAAAAGTTTCGAGTAGTAAATGATAAACAAGTTTAAAAAATATATTTTTAAAATGTAAATACAGTTAACATAGAAGTGCAATCATTTAATTTTTGTTAAGAAATTAGAAGGACCCAAAATTGTTTTAAAAATCCTTAATCGTAAATTACGTACAATATTATTACTGTTTTTTAAGAAAATTCCTTTTAACAAAAATTAACGAAACACAAAGTAAATTATTAAAGAAACATTTTTAATTAAATAATAAATGAGAAAAACCAAAATAAAAGATAAATAACCATAAGTATCATGCTTTTTTTAATTGATGTTTACAGCAACCTCTCTCAACAAAAATTTTTAGTTTGTGTTCTTGCTCATTAACGTTTACCCCACTATGAACACAAGCTTGAACACAAAAAATTTTGTGACGTCATTCTGCCGACGTTATTGCTTATGTTGAGAAATAAAAAATGCACGTATAGCCCCAGCGTAATTGAAAAAAAGTTATATTCCCTAGAAAATAATTAAAACATGAACACCCTTGGTAAAAATTAGTTCACGTTGCCGCGAGTTTACTGTATCGTGTTTTTTTTTATTTTTACGCTAGAATACTGGTTTTAATTTAAGCTCCAAACTTAAAATTTAAACAGTCGTTACACAAAAGTTTTAATAGTTTTTTTTAAATCCGATACCGACAACTGTCGGTTTTTATGAAAACCACAAATATGTATACCAATACTAATCAAGTAGAATGCTTTTTCGAAAACCAGCTGCGGATATTTTCATCATCAGTACTCTTTTATTGGTAACTAGTGTGTGGCTGTAAATACCAACTATTTGACCCACATTTTAACGTTTAAAGGTGTACAGCACCGTTACGGCGCAGCTGGCCGCTAGCCGCATAGCCGAGTTTTTTAACTAAGCCAAGCCGCGGCCGAAAAGCGCGGCCTCGTAGTGTATATATTCGGGATTCTTATAGTCAAGGAAAATGCCCAAATGTTGAAATCAAGTTTCCGGTTCTGGACCAAATCCTATAGAGCAATACATTCATAAATATTACTAAAAAAATCGCTATTTAAGATCTTTTAACTACGGATTAAAATACCGACATAACCTTAAGATAACCCATTTTTTTTGACAAAATCAGTGAATAATTTTTTATATCTTCGTAACTATAAGTTCGTTCTTTTACTGAAAGTTTTTAAAATTTTTTAATATTTTTTACTGGATTACACAACCTGAGAGCGCAAAGTGACTTACTAAGTACCTAAAAGTTTTTACAACTCAAACTTTTACTAATAAAATTTTCTAGTAAAAAAAAACATATGTTTTTCTGATATAAACAAAAAAAGTGAAAAAACAAACAGCTAACAAATTGAACAACTTGAGTGGAGTTAAAAATGTAGCCTTTTTTGCAGAGGTTTCTTGATATTTTTTGCCACATTTGTTTTTTATTTTAAAGTTTATTGATTTGCCAACTAATGGTCTCAAATCTTTAACTCCGCAAATGAGTAATTTTACGGCAAAATCAACCCACGAATTGATTTTTTTACATATTTTTTATCAACGAAATTATTTGCCTCGTCATTTGGCGTAAATATTATTACATCGAATTCGTCCCCGAGCTGTGCAACAACGTTATTTCTGTACGGTTCATCTGCAAAGCAATTCATACTAAAATTTTCCAAACCTTATTTTCTTTAAACAATAATACTTACTAGTTTGTATGTTCCGAAATCTTATATGTCAACACTTCACGTCTAATTTCTTGTTTTTTGGATCCATGACAATTTTGATGCCGCTTTTTCTTTTTAATATTTAAACATTTTTAAGTTGAGAAAGTGCTGAATACTTAGGTACTCGGTGCAGTTAATTAATACCCAAAATTAAATACCTATTCGTGTTTTTTTTATTAATGCTAAGTCTTTCCTTAGCAGTATGTACTGCTCCAAGTAACGCAAAAAAAAAAAATTGTATGAGACTCAAATTAAATCATACCGATAGACTCAGAACCACTTCTTTAGTAAATTAAAGCTTATCTGTCTGGCTGGGTATCCATATATTCGTGCAGTCAAAGTAAAGGTAGCGTTTCTGAAAAAAATATTTTGGCATAGGGAGCAAGCCCATTGCTTGCGGTGATGATTGCAGTAAACTTTAACCCCAAAACCAAGTTAACCCCACTCACAAAAGTCAGCTTGCTTTTGCTCAAAATATTTAAATTAAATTAATAATGAGCTAGATCTCCAAACTATCGGGGTTGTCATGGAAACCAATAGTTGTCGAAATCGGGTTTAAAAGCAAGCTATTAAAACGTTTGTGTAACGAATTTTTAAATTATAATTAAATTAAAACCACAATTCTAATATAGAAATAAAAACACAATACTCAAATTTATAATTTTGAAATATTTATAAGGCATTTTAAAATCCAATTCCGACAGCTGCATATCTGTTTCTATGACAACCCCGTATAACAGCTTTCGGAATCAAACCTGCTATGAGGCACTTAAAGCATAATTTCAATATTTTTACTAAAAATATATTGTTAGATAGGAGCACGATAAGTGACAGTGGCTATACAGACGGTCCAACTTTGTGAAATTTTTGACCAATTGAATGAAGTTTTTTTTCTTTCTGTGTATATATTCTGGATCCTTATACATACTTAGAAAGGGAAGCCGATATAGCCATGTCTGTATGTTGAAATTAAGTTTCCGGAGCCAATTTAAGTACTACAGACCAGGTATTGGTGTCAAACTATCAGAAATACTCTTGAGATGATGGAAATTTAAAATGAGCAAGATCGATTCACCACGGACCTAGATATAGGCAAAGTACTGCGATTGCCTCAGTTTTTTTAGAGCAAAATTGCAAAATCCATACAAATAATGTAACAAATGTAACCAACTGGCAACGCTGTTAAACATATACATATGTATATGGATGGGCATAAAAAAATATGCAAAAAGTTTCTTGTGTGCTTGTACGTAGGTATGTATTGTCATATGGATGTATGTAGGCACATATGCATGTATGGGCATATGTATGTACACACATGTAATGTATGTATATAAATGTGAATGTGTTGGGCATAAAAAAAGACCAATGTGAAGGGTATATAAGATTCGGCACAGCGCTAATATAGCGCTCTTACTTGTTTCATTTCCTAATTTAATTAAATATGTTTGTAAAAATCAAGCAGATTTTTATCTTTGTTTACTTAAAGTTTACATTTTCATTTTCTGGCAACATATCAAAGCATTTTACGTGGTTCTTCGGGCTGGAAATTTAGGGTTTAGTGTTTCCGTACTTTTGTTTCTTTTGTTGTTTTGAAGATTAATTTCTGTTTGTTCTTATTTTACCGAACTTTACAAATAAAGTCCCATTTGTGTTTTTAGAAAAAATTAAATGGAGTTTACTCAGGTTGATAGCTTTTCATATATGTACATACATTAGTTTAAAAAAATAGGGGTTTTCAAGTTTTTGCATACAAAGAAAATTAAAAAAGTTTTGCGTTCTCTTTAAGAAAGAAACAGACAGCAATTTGATGTTTTTTTTATTTAAGGTCGAAAGGGGGAAATGGGTTAAAATTGTATATTGGTACTTTTTGTTACTTTTAAACTAAAAAGGATAGAAACATTATTCAAATTGCGTTCGATATGTCATAAAAAATATAATTACGTTGTTCGTACTTTTTTTTTTAAATTTGAACCCAAAGGGCAAAAAGGGTTAAAAATATATTTTGATTTTTATAGACGTTTTTTGTAACTTTTAAACCAATAAAGATAGGAAAACAACTCAAATTGCGTGCGACAGGCCTAAAAAATATGAGTACGTTTTTTTGGCCTTTTTTAAATTATTGGACCCTAAGGGGAAAAAAGGGTTAAAATTATGTTTTGGTACTTTTTGTCACTTTAAAACCAATGAAGATAGAAACATAATTTGAATTGCATTCATCAGGTTACCAAAATATGTTAATATGTTTTTGTTACATTTTTTTAGTTTTGGCGCTAAATACTAAAGGGCTAGGATTATTTTTTGCTACTTTTTAGAAGTTGATCAAATAGTTCGGCTGACTTATAATCTGTTGCAACTTATATGGGACAACCAGTAAATTCAAAAATATATAAATGCTTTTGTTAACATATTTTGGTAATTTTACTATGATTGGGGTAGCGAAGCACACGAGGGCTTAGCTAGTATTATAATAAAAATAGCTTGTTCCGAGTTTAAAGTCAATAGCAATCCCAGTTTTCGAAATGGAAAACTTAACAGAATTATAACGTTCGTATGTATGTATAATAGAAATACCATGTAGCAGGTTGGAGGTCGGGAGTCTTAAAAGTTTTCGACATTATTCGCATTAAAAGTTTAATAAAAGTTTTTAATTTGCATTGGGGGTTCTAGTGCCCCTGCGCTTCTCCAACTATTTTTTTCAAAATGTATGAGTTATTTATTATTATCTCTTTCGTTAGAGTATCCGTGACAAGTTTTGTGGCAAGAGTGATTATATTTACTGAAATATATAGGGATATATGCACGAATTTTGTCCTCAAAAATTTGGTTATTTTGGGTTTTCGCTTATATCTCGGTCAATAGTGAACCGATTTTGCTGATTTTAAACAGCGATTGTTCCAGGGATATTTCTTAAATTGTAGTTTGACACCAATAACTGGTCCATATTGTTTTATTTGACTCCGGAAACTTGATTTCAACAGACGGACAGCATGACAGACTAACAGACGGACGGCATGTCGACTTTTCCATCTAAAAGGATCCAGAATGTATATGCTTTGTGGGGTCTAATAACGAAATTACAAATGGAATGACGAACTGATATACGAATACCCTTATCACTATGTAAAGGGTATAATAATAATATAATGATATTGAAATAATAATATACTATTTAATATTAGAAGTAGGGATCATGTTGTTATAAAATGTATATCGTACATATCGATGGCTTAAAAAACAAAGTGCAAAACTCAGTTTTTTGTAACCTAAGACAAGAAAAAAAAAATTTATAACATTTTTAAACTTTTATATATAAAAAAGTTTTATTGCAATTTTTAATAAAAAGAGGCAACAGATTTAATTTTAAATAAAAAAAACACAAATAATTTATGATGAACTCGGCATTTGTTTAAATTAAATAAAAATGCTATTTTGAAAAAAAATCGAGTTACGCCCTTTTTATATTAAGCCATCGATATCTACATTTTTATACAAAAAATGGTTGTTTCAACTCAATTAAATTTAATTAGACAAGTAAAATCGTACTATTGTAAAAATAATAATTTGACTGTAGTAAGCGCGCTGAATGAAGCTCTGCTTACAACCACATAATCACTGTGACATAACATTTGTATAAAGGTGGTTAGGGTTTAATTAAGAGTTTCGTTCGTTTCGGTACTTTAGCTCGTTTTTGCCAAAATCCTTGTTTATTTAAATTTCCAAACCCCATATAAATTACATTGCAGTTCGTGGAAAAAACGAACGAAGTTGTTGCCAAAGTACCCGATTGACCCAACTTTAGTATAAATTATGATTTTGCTAAAGTGTGTAACGCACAGCGGTCCAATTACTTAAGATAGCCGGAAAAAGTCAAAACTTACTTTTGCCAAGCCGTAGCCAGATAAAAGTTTGTAGATTTATAGTACTTATCAATAAAAACAGTCACCCAAAAAATGGGAAAAATCTTTTGGGTGGGCGTGGCTGATTTTTTGTTCGATCAATGAAAGCAAACAAATTATCTATTTTAGTGTTATCTTCTGTTAGCAAATACTTATTTAAAAAAACTTATTCAATTGTTTGTTTGTTAAATATGTGTTTACTTGTAGTTAGCTAGTTGATATAGTATGCCTGTTAGTATATCTATTAGAACCAACTCCTTAACCATCAAACTTTTTAAAACTCACATGCTAAAAGAAAAACTCTCAAATAGGAAATGAGAATTAAGTTTTTAAAATGTTGAAATTATGTGCTAAGTCGATTTAAGTATAAGTATGGATTTAATTTAAGTCTATTTTTTTGTATTGGCAACTCTCATTTCTTTTGAAAGTTTTTGATAAGCAAATGAAATTTAAAAATTTTTAAACATGAATGTTAAAGATCTTTTGATCACTTGGCACTAGTAATAACTAAAACGCAGGCATATAGATTAGCATTATAGACACCTGCACGCAAAATGTGCCTTCTATATACATCATCGATATACAAAACTAGCGCCTCTTCTTTTGTGTATGGTATGGGAAGGCATTTTTTTATATTTTTGATGCTCTTAAAGCAGAAGAGTTTATGGCAAGGCATATCGATACAAGGTAGCCGCAATAAAAAAATTAAGAGAGTCGTTCTCTTACTCTTTATCACATGGAGTTTGACACTAAACTCGAAAAATTTTTCAATTTTGGTGTCAAACTTCATATAAAAAAAATAAAGAGTAAGAGAACGACTCTCTTAATTTTTTTAATGCGACCACCTTATATGAATATGCCTTGGTCTATGGCATGATACAAAGAACGAAATTATGTTCTCTCTGTGAAAATAAAACAACAAAAATTATTACTCATCGTTTTCTTTTCTATGAGCTGTTGTGTGATACATGTGTACTAATTTTTAGTTGTTGCAGGGACGAGATTACCTGATTAGTTGTATCATGGTCTATGGTTTTAAAAATTTTTGCGGGATGTCTTTTCTCAGACTTGTTTCAGCAGCAAAAGTCAGTCTTTCTGGCGACTGCTCTCTGTTCTAGCTAAGAATTCTTTAGAAAGTCTGTCATAACTGGATGCCGATTTAGAAATCCTTCACCACGAGATGTTGAAGAATCCTTGGGTAGAATACCAAATGGCCCACCTAGCCAAAACTTGATTGCGCCCACTTTCTATTTAGAATTCAAACAAATATTCGATAAGATTGCTTTACTTGTTTTAAAAACCGGCAGCTAATTTTGGAAAAGTTGACAAGAAAGAATTGTACATACAAATACATACAATAAAACTAAGACAATAAATAACAACTCCACATACAAAATACACGTCCACAAAAATTTAATTTGTTTTCTAAATAAAACATCAGATATGAAATATGTAAACGGTAATATATGTATGTATGTATGTATGTATATGTACATATTTATAACTCTATTGTATTAGCTACATCCCAAAATATTTTAAATGCTTTTCTTACAACTACTTTACTTATTTCTGCATGAGTACAAATGAAATTATTTGTGTTTTAAACAATTAAGCCAAGCTCATAAAGTTATTTAAAGAAAAGCAAGTACATATTTCGTTATGTGCTGTGGACACTTGTAAGTAATTGTTTAACAAAATATTTGCATTTAAAATATAGAAAAAAAAAACACTTTTCTGGCTAGATGGATGTTTTGGACCAATGTATAACGCCTTAAACAAAAAACTATGGCGTTTCAATATTTGCAAAATTATAATATAAAATGATTGATTGGGCTTAACCGGCCACAACTTTCGTGTGTTAGATAAAGATATGACACAAAAGCTTTTTCAGAGCTAAATTTAGCTTTATTTTTCTTCATTTAGTCCGAAATATTTACATTTAGCCTTAAGCATTTTTTTGGCTTTTTTCAAAATTGAACTTAGCTTTTTTTACTAATTTTTGGAGCTAGATAAAAGGTTAAAAATTTGTCGTATTATATTTTTTTGGTATATATCTCAATTATACTGAAAGGTATCAAGCTGCAAATTTTCTTTGAATTTACAACATTACAGTTTCCGAACCATTGTTTTGTTTAATAATTTACTTCTTACCCACATTTTTAAACGTGATTTAGCCTTTACTTTACTTTACTTTAAAATCTGGTCACACTGCGCAAAAGGAAGAAACCTGTTAGAAAGAGGTTATGTTTTAAAAGTTGATTGGGGTTTATAAGTATTTTTCTACTAATAAGTACAATAATATAAAATTTACGATTTAAAATATGCAATATATTATTTTTCTTAATGTAACTAAAATTAATTAAAATACATACCTAAATTAAAATCGTTCAATCATGGTGAGATAGTCTAACGTGCATACATACATATATATCGTCACCCCTCTTTAAAAAAAGCACACAGAAAAAACAGTGCCTAGTAATTACCTAATAAAATATAACAAAATTTAAAAGATGTCTCTATGGTTTGTTTTCAAGAAGGAAGTCTTATTGTTTTAATAAGAAAAACTTTTTGAAACATTCAATAAGGAAACTTTTGGTTTTTATTAGGTATTCTTATCGTTTTTTCAAAAAGGTTTTCTTCTTGATTTTATTAGAATATCTTAATTAAATTAAAAAAAATATATTTTCTTATTTGTTTCATAACTTTATTGATTTTTTATGAATATTTTTTCATTCGATATAAATTGCTTAGCAATATTCATAAGTACTTAGGGCCATTATAACAACTTGCCGTTAGTTAGAAGCAGGATTATGTGGGACCGATGCAGTGGACTAATGTCTTCTGGTTTTCGAATCAAGTCAAGCCTAGTGCCACAGTTATCTGCTGGCATCCATCTGTGTACCGAGTGAAGTACTTAACTGTCGGAAATTTTCTCCAACCACTTCACTATCCGACCATTTGCTGATAACGGTTCTCTTTTGCAGATAAATGGAACGTTCTGAAACAATACTTAAGTGAAAATAGGGCCTGTTCGTAAAAGTATCACTGGGCTGCAAAAAGCTTTTTTAACTACACAATTCACCAAAAAAGATTGTATTTTTTAACATAAAATGTTTTTTTTTACTGTACCATCATTTACATTTATCATAATTTTTATTATTTTTTAAAAGTTTGCACTCGTGATGCAGCGCAGTGATGCATTTATGAATATGTCCATGGCGGAATAATGCATCAGGTGGTAGTGATTATACAACAACATAATTTGGTAAATAAAATTTTCGTTTTTGTTGGCTCAGGTGTCAAAAAAGGATATGTAAAAGTAAACAACATTGACAACCCAGCCTCGATTTATGTATGAAAAAAGTAGATCAGCTGTGCTCGTAACACCACCTGGTCAAATATTTCACCATGAGCATGTCCATACATTTTTTTAATACAAATTATTTTGTACGTACCATATTCCCCCTCTATTCCCTTTAAACCTGCTTAGCTCCCCTGTATATTTTTGATCTAATTTATTAAATAAATTTTAGACGTCTTCAATTTCCATTTTGTAATATTGTTGCTGGAATCCCGAAACGTAAGAGAATGTGACAAGTTTCATAGCACAGTTTCCACGATTTAAAAATAGGCAAAACATCAATATTATAGGTTAACCCTTTTGATCTGCCATTATTACTTTACGTATATTTTACGTTCACTTTTATTTGCTTACACTGAGTTTTTTTTTTAATATACATATGTATGTATATAGGGATTTAGGTTAACTTTTTATATATTTTTTAGGTAAATTTAGTTTTATTAATTTTAGTGAACACATATTTATTTGTTTTTTACACTTGTTTGTTTTTCACTTGTTTACTTTGAACTAAATGTTTAATTTACCTATATATGTATATGTAATATGTTATGTGGAAAAAGTAGAGTTATGTGGCGCCACATGTACAAACATGCACGTGTCGAAGTCTCTGCAGCAAAGAAATATTGCAGTAAAAAAAACAAAATAAATCATTAAAAAAATTGTCTTCATGTTGAATTTTAAATATAAAATAACAAAGTAATAAGATGATTAATACATGATTATAGGTATAGGAAACTAATGAAATCAATAACGAAAAACTTTTTGAAAAAATCAATTAGGTAGCCTAATAATATCAATAAGAAATCCCTTTAATTTACAATTAATAAGAAAACCTAATTGAATCAACAAGTTTTTCTCTATGGATTGTATTTTTCAAAATTAAAAAGATTTACCTAATAAAAACAATAAGGAATCCTTATAGAAAAATCTTCGCTTCTTTTTGCTGGGTTACCCCTAGCCTAAAAACGTTTCATAGAGGAAATCTTATTGATTCTATTAGGCAGTTTTGGCTCTGTGCAAATAAAAAATAACAAACACAAGGGAAAGAAACGCCGACAGGAGTATTTTTTATAGTCTCAGAAGCATCTCGGTCCGTCTGGCTTGGTGTCCGGGTCGCATTTTAAAAGACATTTTGTAAAAATTTGGCACAGATAATATATTTGATTAGGGACAGAGCTTATTAAAACTGGTGATGATTGGCTCATTACTTTACATAATGGCTCATATAAGTCCAGCTGTTTTCCTAATCCCAGTTTTCTTTGTATCACGAAATTTCAACTTCCTGCTAAATGCAACCCTTTAAACCGTGCTAATGTTCCCTGTTTTCAATGCAATAATAGAACTTTAAACACTCCTTTGAAATCAGAAGATATTGTATTATTAAAACCTTAACGTTTGCTGTCAAAAATATATTTATGTTCTTAAACTAACTAAAAATAATAAACACATTAATACACCTCAATTAAGTGCGTGTTTCATTCATTACACCTATAAAATTATTACTAATCCTATTATAGCCATAGCCATCGGCTCCCCAGCCAATAAAAACAGAAAAATTAGAAAGAACAATTGAAACAGAGTAATACGGTTCCAATAAGCAGCAGAAACAATAAAAAATAAAACTAATTGTAACACAAATTGGTAATAATAGGTACCTAGGTGCCATCAAAATTTAAACAAAAAATCATTAAGATAGTCTTAAAAGCGTAAAGGGAGTTGTAAGTATGTAATTCCAATACAATGCAGCTCTTATCCTAAACGACTTTCAGATTAATTAAAGCGGTCGAGCATATATGACTGACTATAGGTTTCTTACTCGTTTCCATATTGTTATACATTTAAGTTAAAAAGTTAATTTTAAAGTTTACAAATAAAGATTTTTTTTACCATTTTTTATGGTAATATGGCTATTTTAAGCAAGGGACGCGATATGTATATATGTATTTATATATTCATGTATGGTGAGTTTGAAGCCAAGAAAGAATCGAATACACGCAGCACATACAACATACATACATATACATACATATCATCTGTATTTTTCTATAGTAAGTAGGTATTTCTAAGGAGTATAACAATAAAAGACGATTAGCACAATGCTTTTGTGAAAGCAACAACGCACAAACAATAATATAAAATAGAAAAATTTGATTATTATATAATGCAATTACTAACGTTTTTTAATAATCTAACATGTAAAAAAAACGGTAAATTGTTAAACAAAAAATCAGTAGGAAAAATACTTAAAATAAATTTAAAAAAAACAAGTTCTTATTAACATGTGTAAATTGAATATAAATAACATTACTTACATACGAAAAAATCTGTAAAAGCAAAAACATTTGCATATATACATATTTTATTTAATAAATATATAAGATAATAAAACAAAAGTTAATATCTTAATAATATAGTTTGAATTAAAAACATGTGTAAATTTTTAAATATAGTACATTACGTTAATATGTGGTACACTATAGCAATTTAAAATACTTTGGAGTAATAAAATGAATTAATGAACATGTTTTCATAAAACAGCTTAAACTTAAGTTTTATTAATTTTTCTCTTGCAAGGTAAGCGAAAATATGCTTTATAAATAAAAAGCTCTTGCAAATCTAAGATTGGCCAACAATGCTTTGAATAAATGTTTAAATAACTATGCTATTTTACAATTCTTTAATTTTGATACATAAAATCGCAATAGGAACATACATTTGTGTATTTATAAATGTATTTACATGTATAGTATATGAATCTTCATGGAAAAAAAGTTTCAAATAAGGAGGTGAGTGAATAACTAACTAACTATCTTATTTAATAGTTTTTTCTTTAATTTGCACAATTTTTTTGTGATCGTTCTACATACTCTATTTAAAATTTTTTTGTTTTGTTTTTCTGAATTTATTTAACTTGTATTTGCGTTTTTTATTTGTAAGAAAAACATACATAAGTACATACAAATGTATTTGTTGTAATTGTTATCCTTGACTCGCCTTTTCAAATGATCTTTATTTTAATAACACATGTCCTCCTAAAGTTATATACATGTATCTCTACTTTTTTTTTTTTTTGAAAATTTAGTATAAAGATATGACAATTACTAAAAAAAATTGATGTAAAAACAGTGATTTATATAACTTTGTCATATGTAGCGCTTAAGCTATATTTACAACTTATTTGTATAGTGTATTAACATGTCTGTTTTTATTTGTTAATATTTTTGTCTAATCTCAGATAAAAATAGAACGTATTTTTTATTCAAACTATCTAACGTCTGAGTTTTAACTGTAAGCTTTTAAAATTTACCGGATTAAATGCTTGTTGTTGTATTGCCATATGCTTTATACCAGTTTAACAACTTTTACATTTAGCCGACTAATTCCTTAGACGTAATGTAATAATCAGAATGAGAAAGTCGCATTGTTTTTGGCACTCATAAATATTTAAACTTATATTTTTGGCACTAAACTCAGATGAGAATTTAGGTGGTGTAAATATAGCTTAACAACTTTTTATTGACTATTTAAAAAAAAAAAATCAGTCATTAAATAAAATTATAAAACCGTCACATTTTTCTACCTGCATGGCGGCTTTTTGTCTCCTGAGGAAACTTTCTACAGCCTAATAAAGTCCTGTGGAACTTTTAATGATACTAATCAATTAGAAATATTTCCGATGCAACCACTGTTGAAAACTAGCAACATATAATATATAAACGACTGATAAGTATAATTTTTTAACAAAACTGGGGTAACTTTCTTTTATTTCCCCTTACTTAAAAAGGTAGATACTAGGGAATGGTAAGCAAAGCCGAAAATCGATTTTCGATTTTACGATCAACTATTTTAATCTCGATTTTCAAAGTCGATTAATCGATGCTCATAATCGATTGTAATTCAAAATCGACTTTTATTTTGATGATATATTAAAATGAATAGATACCCCAAAAAATGATTTAAAGTAAGTAAATTGATCTTTTCCTAAAGAAAGGTATTATTGGAAAAGGTGTATGTATGTACGTTTAATGATTAATGATTACAAAGAACGTAGGTCATAAACAAATTCAGATAGTTTAATTTCATACATAATTATATACTTAAGTGCAAATATCCATTATAATTTCAATCTATTAAATTAAATAAAAACTAAACTTAACTAAACTAAGTTATTTTTAGTGTACTGTGTATTCAACTATTTTTTTCTTTTTTAATTGTTTTAATTTTTTTTTTTTTAATCTGACTGCATTTTTATTCAAATATTACAAATTTTAAAACAATACACTAACGCTTATATTAACACATGAGTTTTAGGTGTAGATAGTTTGAAATAAATTGTGTCAATAAAATAATTCATAAAATTTTTAGCATTTAAAAATTTTTGCAGGTAAAATCGATTTTTTGGGCTCAATAATCGATTTCAGTATAAAATCGTCAACAAAAAGCCGATTACAAAAAATCGATTTTTTTGGGGTCAAAATCGGTTTTTGACTATAATCGAAGTCGATTTACCAAACCCTTGTAGATACCTATCGATTGCAAATAATTAAAATATTTACAACAAAAACTGATTACGTTTATATTATTATTTTTGAATTATATAATATACGATAAGATAACTGCGGGACGACTATGTTCGAAAATTTTTTTTGTGGCTGTTTGTTTGATAGTTTAACTTTTTTAATTTAAAGTTTTAAAAAGCATGTTTTCGCTTATTTGTGTTATATAAAATTTGTATTTATTTTTCGTTCCTATATGTAACATTTTTTATAAAAACATCTATTTGACAGATGTACATATGTATTTGTTTTATTTATTTAATTTTATTTTACTTAAGTCTATAGATTTACATGGTATATCCTTACAAACAGAAAAAAAAATTATTTATTGCATTTACAAAAAGATTTTTCTTATTTTTATGGGCTATTTAAAAACAAAATTAAATTGCGTTTGGTTGCATTAATATTCAGATATAAAATGATTACATAATTTACAAAACGGATCCGCATTGGCGTAATTTTGAAGAAAATGCTGAAGTGCCAAGAGCTGATAGTGACGAAGAATACGTGCGGTATATTAAACATTAACCTTTCAACGTAAAAATCCGAGCTAATTACACTATTAATAAGTTTTATGACAAAAATTACATATAGCACTTTTCTACGGCTTTCAAATGTTGGTGGCTTGATTTGTTGGAGTCTGAACTCATACGACGGTAAATTTAAAAAAAGTACGGATATTCGCTCCGTAAAATAAAAATTAAAAACTTATTTTGTACGGACTCGATTCGATTGTGTGAATTTTTTAATAAGGATCCCAGACGACTGAACAGTATTCCAGAACCGGTCTGACCAAAGCTGTCTTGTAAACTAAGTATTAGTAAATTCTTTAGCCCACCTTTTAATGTTCTGAATACTCGTTATTTTTACTTACAGCGAACCTTCATACATTATCCTAGAAAATTTATTTCATAATATAATAAATAGAATATGATCAGTACAATTATTATGCATTATTTTTTTATAATTTTCAATTCACACAACATGTACATTAGTAAAATATTGATAAAAAAAATTATAACATATTCATGTAAATTAGGGTTACATCCATTTTTTTATTCAATTTTAAAGTTTGCCTACTGGAATATTGTGACACTACGTCTAAAAGTTCAGCTTTAAAAATTAAAACCAAATCTCACGTTTTCTGGGCGCGCATCGAGGTCCAAGTTTAAATATAAGTAATTTCACTGATTATAAAACAAAATTGTGAAATTCGTTAATTTTATGCATAATTTTTACACGCCTTAGATATTTATTAATTTCAACGAGAAGAACAATAACAAGTAAGAGCGATATAATCGGCTGTGCCGAATCTTACTTACCCTTCACAACGTGTAGGGGTTTTTACCCTAATTATTTCAAACTTTGTATGGCAACACCCTAAAGGGTGGAGATAGGGGGTAAGTATGTTCTAGGAATATGTTTGAAAGGGAAAACTAGTGGGGGTATGTAATACATTTTATTTATTTAAAGGAAAAGAAAGTTGAAGGGGTTTTACTCTAATTTTTTCGAATTTTGTATGGGCACCCTGTTAAAGCTGGATCTGGGGGCAAATATGTTCCACCTCAATGTTTTGAAGAAACAATTAATTGGGGTCGGTCTTACATTTGACCTCTGTATGATTACCCTGGAAGCTGGCGGAGCGATTAAAAAAAAATAAACTGTATGGCATCCCTGTTAGGGGCGGAATTTGGGTTTAAGTATGTTCGTTTTTACAATGCATCCGTATAGGAGCAGCTCCGGGGCAGTTGTAGAGGCCTATATCTCGGTCAGTTATTAGGCGATTTTGCTGGATTTAAATAGCGATTTTCTTCCACATATTTCTGAAAGTTTGATGTTACTTAGGGGTCTCTGCGTCATCGGGGAACTTCAAAAAGCTGGTTTCAACCATAAAACGGACATACAAACATCGGTAAATCGTAAATACCAGAAATGTGGAAAAAGTCTTTTTGACTACCTAATCGACTTTTATACTTTTTTAAAACCTGTCAAACGCAATACAAATTTTGTTACTGTCTTTTTTGGCTCAAAATTTACAAATGAACCCAACTGGTATCAAAATATAGTCTTTACCCTGTATTCCTCCTTGGGGTCCAATATATAAATCTTTTAAATCGAATTCAAATTTTGTTTCTAATTTTATTATTTATGAAGTTACCAATTGGATCTGAGCGGTATTGAAATATAGTTGCTACACTCTCTTTCAGCTTAGTGTCTAATATTTCACAAATGTACCAAACACATATTTATATTTTTCAAAACCTGTCTAACGATGTTTGAATTTGGTATATGCCTTTATTCTTTGAAAGTTACAACAAGTAAGAGCGCTATACACAGAGAAAAAATATGATTTAGTATGACACGGAAATATGATCACGGATAATTTTATCATTGTGTGGACCATTATGTACATAAATTAACTTTTTTCATATGTAGTAATAAACCTTTAGATTTGAATTTAATCATAGGTTTTTAAAAATGCTGAGTACAGAAATGGGGTACGAGCATTTCTTTTTGAATACATATGAATGTAGTTTTTAATTAACTGTTTTGTTATTTCCTCTTTATTGAGAGTTTAAGAAACTTTTGTATTAAAATACATAAAAATGAACACATGTATACTTACTAGAGCTGAGCACAAGCACAACAAAAACGTTTTATAAGCAATCGTCTCTCATTTCAACTACTGTCTCTTACATTCTATTTCATTTCAAAACAAGCACTTACTTCAAAAAAAATGGTTTAGAACCATCAAGCAATAACAAAATAGAACATATCTGAAATAGAAGAAAGCTGAAGTAGAACCAAATGATACAAAACAAAACTGAAGTAGAACCTCAAAACTGAAGTAGAACAACTATGAATGTTTTGTATGTTTTGATTATTGTGTTTTTTTGCTTCTTGCTGCTTACTAGTGTTGTCAACTTATAAGACCTTTTTTATTAAGTTCTTTGCTACAATCTTTGTTTGCCTTTTATGTTAAATAAAACAGAAATTTAAATATGATTTTTTACATAAATGTACGTATTTATTTGTATTAATATTAAATAAAAAAACAGTTTATTTTTATAAAAAAAAAACAAAACAAAAATATAAAATACATAGTGAATAAATTAATGTTAAACAAAAAACAGTTCATATTTAAAAAAAAATGCCATGTTAATATACATATACCTATAAGTATTTTTAAAGTTTGTTAAATAAGAAAATAGAGTTAAACAGTTAAAAGGAACCATTTTGGTTTAAAAACATAATTTGAGTTACAATCTCAGAATTACCGCCCAACGAACATCTTTTTTCTGTCAATAAACTTCGAGCAGCAGAAAACACTCTTTCTGATGCTGCACTTGATGCAGGAATAGCAAGTACCCTTCGGCTTGCTCTATATAGCAATGGAAACTGGTTTTTATTTGCGTCCCACCATTTCAAAGCATCAAAGTCATCATAAAAATGTATAACTGTATTTTCATACATTGATAACTCTTGAGAGACCATGTCTAATCCATTTTCCAGGCTTTGCTGAAAGACAAATCTACCAAATAATTCGCAATTGCTTTCCGAAACTTCTGCACCATCTGTAATATTTAATTGATTATTTTCATGATATTCGGCCATAATTTCTTTTGTAGCCTTTCTTATGGCCTCCTTTTCATCATCGTTAAATTGCAGAAGTTTGTTGGCGGGAGGAAACAAAAAAAGAGCTATTTTATGGGAAATGTTTAAGTTTTCTAAAACTAAAGTATTTAAATATACTAAGATTTTTTCTTTTAATAGCTTAATTATTGATATGTCTTGATCCTTGATTTCACACGATCGCAATAGCTTGTCGATATAAATAATTACAATATGTAATGTCGGGTACTTTTCTCCTTCAAGTTTTTTGAGAGCCTCTTCAAACAGCTTTAACACTTCAATTATGTGGCTTAAATGGGCAATGTTTAGGTCACCTAATCGGTGAACCTCGTTTTTATCCTGCAATATTTGATTAATTTCATTCCAATTATTTTGAATGGAAACAAATACATAGTAGAATGTATTCCAACGTGTGGGTGAGTAACTTTTTAGACTTTTTGTGAAATTAGAGTTGTTTCCAGACTTCTTAAAATATCTCACTAATTTGGAGCTAATGCTACACATTGCAGATATCGCGTCTACTTCATCCATAGACTTTTTTAATGTATTCTGTAGCAAATGGTTGATGCAAAACAAGTGATTATACGGCCGAAAAGCGCTTACCATATTCGAACCCCTATCAGTTACTATTATTGACTTTTTGTTTAAATCGCACCCAAACTCCGACAATATTTTTAATACTTTTGAATGAACATTTTGACCTAAAATATATAAAAATAATTACTGACTGCTTTTAAAAGTTACTGCATACAAACTAACCTGTATTCCGCTCACTATACATTGACTCCATTCCCAATAGTCTGCAGTTAATTTTGCCATCCTTTACAAAATGTATAGTAAGAGCTAAATATGATTTTCTTAAAAAGTTATCGGTCCACAGGTCCGAGGTTAAGCCGTAGCCAATGTCAGCTATTGCAGAGAGTTCACTTTTTACTTCATCGAACTTTGTTTTATAAATTGACTCGACGTTCCGTGATATTGTTGTTCGATCTGGTATGACAGACATGACGTCAATATTTGGACCAAACCTAGCTCCAATAGAAATAAAAAATTCTGCAACTTCTTTTAAACCATCGTCACTGACGATTTTAAAAGGTCTACAGTTCATCACTACCCATTTCGTGAACATATCTACTGCGTTTTTTTTTGTAGCATTATCTGCAACACTTTTTGGATCTGCTGACTTGCTTTGCAATACATTATTTATGTAGCACTTATGCTTCACTAAATTTGAGGTAGTTTTTGTGTTATGCTTATATATGTTTTTACACTGTCGACAAATTAAAAAGCCGGGTACTTCTTCGCCTCGATCAGTTTCAATACTAGCGAAAATGTCCCACACTTTGCTGCGTCCTCGCTTTGCGCTTATTTTGTACTCACCGGACGATATTTTGGATTTTATTTCACCAGCATCGCGTGTATGGGATTGGCTTGTGGACTCCTGCGTATAGTAATATCATTTACCATTTATAACACAAAATTATCAAAAACTTATACATATTTTTTATTTACTTACATTTGAAATATCCATTTTATTTTAAACTTAACAATTATTGCGAATTATTATTGCGAACGTTGTGTTTGTGGCAGAAACTTTTCATTTATGAATGAGTTTCTAAAAACATTTTTACCTTTTCTTACTCTTGTGAGAAAAAACAATTATCGGACCTGGAGGTACCTAGGTACTAATAAGGTGGAAATATTTATCAATTAAGAATTCCAGGAATTATGATTTTATATTTAAATTTTTTTTGCACTCATTTTGCTATGTTGTGTTTTTCCAACTATACGGCGCCAACACTTCTAAGCTACGCACACGCATTACAAAAACAACAAATATAAAGAGCATTGAAAACGTAATAAACCGTGTCAAAAAATGTGTTTATATTCAGGTAAGGCAACAATAAGAGGATCAGTTTTCCGCGAATTTTTTGTAATAATCTTTTTTTGGAAGTTTTTGCATGTAAAAAGGTTGCATGCCATTTGCATACATACTAATTAAGGAAAGAATTTTCTTAGGTGCAAAAATTGACCAAATATTTTAACAGCAATAGCAGCGAAGCAAAATCGCAAAACGAAAAATTAACAATTGAATAAAAGAGTTGGACTTAATTTTTTTTATGATATTAAAACAAAAATATATTTTCATAGCATGCTTTAAAAAACATTATCTTTTCAATTAAACATCATCGATAACGTTATTACCAAACTAAAAACTTATATAATACAGCTTAAAACTTTTGTGAAGTTTAGAAAAAAGTAGACGAAATAAATAAAAATATCGCTCAATTGATAACATCGTTGTTTAAGTTTTTTTGTTTCTGCCTATGTTCTACTGCACTCGCTATGTTCTGCTGTAATTTGCCGTTTCTTTACTTCACTATCTTTCTTTGTTTTGATGTTCTGCTTCCCAGCATAAAACAAAACCAAGCATTGCTGTATTCAAAATATTTTCAAAACATGCAGTTTTTGTTCTATTTTAAACCTTTACACTGCTTGTGTTGTTCTAAAGTGTAAAGCTGCAATGAAATACAATGCTTGGAAGTACTGTACAGTAGTGAAGAGTGAAGTTTAGAACATTTTGTGCCCAGCTCTAATACTTACTTATACCGGCTGTCAAACAGAAAAAGCACTCAACAATTGTTTGTTAATAGTGGTTCTAATATTAACTCTAGCTTCCGTCAATATGCAAAGGCATTGTGTAACACATTGGTCTGGAAAAACGTATATTACCTAAAAAAACATTTAACTCTAGGGGAAAATCGGGCATTAGAATTCATATTTTAAAAAATTTTACAACTAGATTCATCGAGTAAAATTTAATTTTGAATCTAATGCCGCGATTTGGCTCCTGATGTGCATGCATAAAATAAATTTACGCATTGACAAGATATGTATAATTTTATGCCGTATTTTCATAGCAATTTGCCGAATTTACAACCTCTCTGTGGCATTGTTGCATATTGTAGGAAAAAATAATTTTTAAAAAAGATTTAATGAAAACAATAAAAAATTAACTTATTCGTCTAAAATTAACTAAATTTTCTTTCATTTACAACAAAACACAATTAGGGGATTCACAAGGTATTCTATTTGTCCTATTTTCAAATCGTTATAAAATTTTACAATGGTTTAAACACCTTTAACAACTATTGGACACTCGGCGCCAGTGTGTGTGGAGTTGTTGTGACAATTGAATAAGCATATTAAACAACGTAGTATTTTTTAGAACTATTTTTGTATAAAAGACAAGAAAACCATTGTGAAATTTAATATCAATGTGACAATAGGACAAATAGAACACATTGTGAATCCTATAATTGTATTAAAATTGAACAGTTTTTTCATTTAAAAGCAACTGGACGGAATACTTCCTAAATAACTTAGTAAGTTACTTTAAAAGTTTTAAAGTGTACATACATTAAGATACATGTGTTTGCATATGCAGAAAAGTGTGATGTGAATATTTTTAAATACATACATACACACATACATACGTAGGTATTCAAAAATTAGGACAATATCGTAATCAGTGTGACCGCTGAGAATTTTGAAAAAGTGGCACAAATAGTCGTTTTAGGAAAAAAAAGTCGCATAAAAAAGTCGCTTTTGGAAAAAAAAGTTTCACTCTTTTTTAAAGCCCTTATTCAACTTTCTATTAATGTTTTTACAACTAATAAAAACAAAAACAGATCAATAATTCAACAACACAAAAAAACTTGATCAAAATAAATTGAAAACAAGAAATGTATCAAAAAGAAAACATTCATTAAAAACGATTTTTTGTACGAAGACACATAAAAAGTAATAAATTTGAAATTGCAAAAAAAGAATTTAATTTTTATATAGTTTTAATATTATGAAAAATCGAATGTTCTTTAAATATCGGAATATCGTTTTTTAAATTTGGTTGAAACAAGGACAGACAGACAACTAGTCTAAGTAAAAAACATATAGCACATATAAACTACCCACTGGTTTTTTATCTCTAGGGATGTAATGTATTAATACACAAGTTCATATATTTAATTTTTTTCATATTACTATTTGAAAATTCGTTTCTGTACTTGTGTTTTAGTTTATCACCTGGAATACAGTCTTCTAGTTCAGTATTTAATAAATGTAAAGCTGACATCCTTGAATTACAGGTCGTAACTTTTAATTTGTTTGCCAATTTATTTTTAACCAGCCCTGACTTAGGAAAAATTCTTTCAGCACATGCGCTGCTGTGGGGTAATGTAAAAATATATGCAACTATTTTATATAAATTTAGTCACAGTGGCTTATTTAAATCATTTTTTTAACAACCACTGTATGCCAAAAGATTTCAGCATGTTTAATTTCAAAAAACTATGGAATGCGATATTTGGGAATGCGCATATGCTAGAATTTGTTTAACTTTCGTAACAAAAAAGGGGCAAAAGTTGCAAAAATTTAAAAAAGTGGCAAAATAGTGTCAGCATAAAGAAGTCGCACAAAAAGTCGCAGGCCCTTGAAAAGGTTGCAAAATGCAACTTTAGTCGACGAGCGGTCACTCTGATCGTAATACAATTCAATGCAATTAAAATCCTCGTGAGCTTATTACATAATTTATTAATGCTATTAACAAAATACATGTGTATACACAAATGTGTATGTACAATTTTTTTTTATAACTTTTTATGTTAATTTATTAATGAATATTCATACTTTTTTTTTTTCAATTTCTAAAACAGCTTGCTCTTTGCCAACTTTTCTTTATAATGGTCGTTGTTATAATAAATGTCCATTTCGCACTTTCGTCTTAAATCATACTAACAAAATAGATGAACTTGCAAACGACATAGAAGCGAACGACGGCACAAGCAACCAACTTAAGTATTTACAAAACGAGGAAGACCTACAGTTCATTGAACGCAAAAGGAGAACCAATATAAATGATCAAAGAATATATAATAATAAAAAATCTGAGATCGTAAGCACACATATAGTAACACTTAGTTGTCAGTCTTGCGATAAATCTTGTTTTCGGTGTTACGGTCCTCTCAACACACAATGTAGCAGCTGTTCGGTTGGAAGCGAACTGAAACGAATGGCGCATACAAATGAAACATATTGTATAAGTTTTGCAGAACGAAGTTCCGGAAATGCTACCAATTTATCAACTAGTGGCTTTTATATCGGTTCCTATTTGATTATATTAATAATTTTTATAATTACAGCAATAGCTATTTGTTTAGCTGCGTACAGAACAGGAAAGTGTACATTTATTTGTCAATGCAGTAAAAATGACAGTGAAAATGCTACATTCTATGCTTATGATCGAGTCGCTTTGTTTGCAGATGAAGATAATGAAGAAAATGAATATTTAAAGCCAGTAGTTAAAATTTACACAGACAATAATGAAAGAGATAATACTGTAAATAATTAATATTTGTAAATACAGTGTAGCCTCGGTTAAATTTTCAAATAAATGCATTTATGTAATTTTAATTAAATAAAAAACAAATAATAGTATAATTAAAATAAATTAAAAAAAATTGTGTGCTAATTTTTTATTTTTTCTAATTAGTTGTATGGCAGGTATTATATTTCTATTATGTAATATTGTTTTTTTGGCCTCTAAGGCTTTGTATTACATATTGTAATGAATAAATAAATAAATAAATAATTTTTACTGATGGTTGTATTAAGTTTAAAATTTTTATTTTTAACGGAAGAAAAATAAAATTTTCTACAGTGTTTTTTTTTAAGTGAAATATATTTTTAAGCTGTAGTTTATCAATAGATTTGCAATACTATTATATAATATTATCCACTACAGGCACTTTTATATTCAACTGAAACAAGCTATGTGAAGGTTATTAAAACAAAAACTTGTTTGCATAGCTGCGTTACTTAAGGCTTATTATAATGGATAATAAAGAAATTACAAACAGAATATCAAACTTATATATATATAAGTATATCCCTTATCACTATGTGAAGGGTATAAAAACGAATTCAATAGTGACGGTCATGAATAAAAGATGAGCACATGCATAAATTCTAAATGCATAAGTACCTAGCAGTATAGCCAGAAGTAGGGGAAAGCCCTGCATGCAGGTTATTTTTATAACTTTCACCTAAGTGATTAGGGTATATGCAAGTTTGTCATTTTTATTTGTATTTGCTTCAAAATCCATCTGCGACACCATAAAGTCTATATTTGATTGGTCCTTATAGATAGGGAAGTCGATAATAAACTGTCGATGAATTAGCGAGGGGGGATCGGCTCGGGATATTCGGTTTGATTGTGAGCCGGAAAGGTCATATATGGGCGGTATGATATATGTGACGAGTAAATGGGAAAGAAGCTCTCCGGATTTCAGCAGGCTATACGAGAATGAGATAAGAGACTGTGGAATACCTTGTCTGCTACTGTTCTAGACTGCAGATCCGCCGACAGAGATGGTTGTGAAGGCGAGATCTCTGGCTGTGGGAAAATTATAAGATTCATCAAAGGGGTTTGGTGGCTGGGTAGATAGAATTGACGAACACTAACTTCTTGCTGATGCTTTTTTCCTCTCTTTCTTTCTTTCCGTATCGTTCTGCCTTCAAATTTCTTTGTCTTTCCTATTTCTCTTTTCGACTTTTATAAAGAAATGCATATCAGTGTTGAAAAAGTTGATGCGATGGTACTTTTTTGATACTATTGGATGGTGGAAAATACCGTGTTACTTCTTTGGCTAATTTTTGCTTTTTCTAATTATTGTTTTGAATGTTTTAGTTTTGCCTCTTACGCACAAAAAAATAATAGAGTTTATATTGACTCACCTTTGTTAGTTAATTTATTTTTGTATGAACAGAAAAAACTAAGTTTTAATAACTAAGTCAAATAGATGATTTCAAATCGCATATTACAAAGAATTCAAGCTAGTGTTACTACTTAAGCGAGTTAGATATCGTCTTCGAAATTATTTTTTACTGTTTGTTTATTTATTTAGTTGGCAATGGTAAAAAAAATATTTTACAAAATGAAGCTACGTAAAAAAACTTATATAAAATTATACATATAATCAAAAAAATGTTAAATTGTTTTTTTTAGGAAATGCAGGAGCAATTCATAGAGATCATTTAAAAGGTAAGTAATTTAACACATTTGTTGCTTCTTGAGGTTAAAAAAAAAACAATTTCTTGTCAACAGAACTGTATCCTGTAGCAAGTTTAAGAAGTAATGCAGTCATATTCTTAGGGAAAATTTGGCTCCTCAAAATTCATACCTTGTTTCTCTGCTTTTTTGGAAAACGGTAATGGCTTTCTTCTCAGGTAGGTTCCATAGGTTAATTTTGTTTCGTCAATACCCAAAACCAAACAAAAAAAGGCATTTAACCATGGAAGTTTATTTTAAAATTTTGAAAGGTTTTTTCGCGTTTAATTTAACTTTCGAAACAAATTAACCTGTTGAACATATGTACCTTCATAAATAAAAGTAAATGTATAATATATGCAAGTTTATACTTTTATTGAATTTTAAATAAAATATTGTGAATCAAAATAAAAATTTTTTAATTTGGTTTGGAGATTAGCTAATTTAAAAAAGGTAAATTTTGCTAAAATTATAAGGATAATGCACTTTGCTAGCGTTGTTAGTTCAATAAAGTTTGTAAGTAACTTTGACTAATTTTTTAGCTGATTTTTCGAAAATGGGAACCAACTAAAACTTAAGGCATTTTACGTTAGGAACATAGTTACTGCCGTTCTACCCTTTTTTTAGTTGAATTTATACCATATTTTTAGGAAATATAACCTTTAGAATTTTTTGTGTGTACCAACTATCTTTTTCCTTCCATGTGCTCTTTAATACTTGAGTACGTAAATATGCTCCCTTTCACGAAAGGCTGTAAATAATATTTTTTGCAATATTATTTTACAATCAAAGGTTTCGAATAGTAAATGACAAACAGGTAAAAAAACGTGACTTTTAGATCAACTTTAAAAAAATATAGCCTTTTCTCAAACATTTTATAAAAATTGTTAATACAGTTAACATAGAAGTGCAATCAGAAGACCTATATATCATTATGCACGAGATATCTTGCCATTTTTTACAAATTCGAAAAAAATATTGGATAATTTAATTTTGGTAAGAAATTTGAAGGACCCAAAATAGTTTTAAAAAGCCTTTAATGGTCAATCACGTACAATAATATATACCAAAAAGGTTAAGGGGAATATTTAAAAAACAATTTTTAAATTTAAAATAAATTTTAACTACTGATTTTGTATGAAAATTTCGTTTGTAAATCCTACTTTAAATTAAAAAAGTGTAAAAAGGTGGCGCATACAAAAAATATATTTTTTGTGGATGAAAAAAAGCTGTAGCTTTGAGAATTTCCTTCATGGCAAAAGATGTTTTTACATTAGTCAATGGGGTTTTAACCATAACTTCGTCATTCCTAACTAAATCTCAGATGTGTAAATAAATCTTTACAAAAGTATTGATGATATTGACGGACTTAAACCAAAATTAAAATTTTTAAAAAAATATACATTTACAGTTCAGTTTCGGTTGGTTTACTGTTAAACAAACTAAAAATACTTAAAATGTCTATAAAACTTTTTTGCAATTATTTTTTTTGGATTAAAATAAAACAGAGAAAAAATAAATTTTGATACTATTACCGTTAAAAAAGTACCCTCGAAACATTTTTTATACCCAAATGAAATTCTAATTTTTCATTACTGATGCATATGTATGTATGTATTTATGTATGTATGTATGTATGTATGTATGTATGTATGTATGTATGTATGTATGTATGTATGTATGTATGTATGTATGTATGTATGTATGTATGTATGTATGTATGCATGTATGTATGTATGTATGTATGTATGTATGTATGTATGTATGTATGTATGTATGTATGCATGTCGTTATGTTAAAAAATATTTTTTTTTTATAATCAAAAGCAAATTTGTATATTTTTTCTTTGCAACAACTTAAAATTAGCTGCATGCTTGCATACATATTTATTGTTATTTGTGTATAAAAGCAGTGATATCGTGTTAATGCTTATGAATTATTTTATTTCCATTCTTAACAATATGATTTTTAATATTTTATATAATATTATACTGTATTGGTGTTTCTCATATACATATATATTTCTAAACTTTTAACTTATTTTTTATTAAATTGGGACCTTTTCAAGTCTTTGTTAATATATTTTTTGTGTTTGTTTGTGCATGTATATTATGGTGGCTCATGTTTCAAGTAAAATTTCAACATAACTTTGGGCATCTGGGCCCCCCTAATTTTTTTATAGTATTACTAGTAAACTAGTATGTACGCAAAGTTCGAACATAAAATTCCAATAAGAAGACAGTGCTCAAACCATATAACATTAATAACAAAAATAAGAAAATGAGGTTATTTTAAAAAGCTGGAAAC
The DNA here is from genome assembly GCA_963583895.1 of Melanophora roralis. Classification (NCBI taxonomy): domain Eukaryota; kingdom Metazoa; phylum Arthropoda; class Insecta; order Diptera; family Rhinophoridae; genus Melanophora; species Melanophora roralis. Next base: position 128,027,913 of record OY757187.1, on the reverse strand, counting down.
TCACCCAAACCCGCTCGCTCGAAACATCTTGCAACATAGTGGACACACCCGTCTTATTAGTTCTGTTATGAGAACTTAAATTTAAGCCTGGCACTGGCTGGACTAATATAAACTACTTAGTTTTAAGATTTGAATACTTATTGTTAGCTCGCTTTAGCGAAGATTCAATAATAAAAATATGAAAAAAAAAAATTTAATAGAAAAATACATAAATGAAATTATTTAAAGTAATAAGTTAAGTTGAAAAACAGGTTTAGGTTTCTTAAGATACGGCTTGTTTTGTCGTTTTGGTAAGAATATATAAGCGTTAAGCACTGCCTTCTGCTCCACGTTGGGCACTAAAATTTTTATACTATACTACTATTTATTACAGTAAAAAAACTGAAGGATGCCTAGGTGTATAAAGTGAATTTGAGATTGGGCCACCTTAATGTATAGCCTTTAGCTTAATGTAATCAATTTTTACTTTTACGATCATTTTAATTGTTTGTTAAGTTGTTGTTTATTAACATTTTGTCTAATTTCCTAGTAAATAAACAACATGTTTTGAAACAATATTTTTATGGCATTTTTTTGTTTCTGCTTATTCTGGCTCAAGTGCATTTACTTAATTTGTATTAAAAAGAAATAATTTTGAATTAGTGACAGTTGAAAGCTTTTTTCGACATAAGCGAAGTAGAAAACATTTTCTACATCATCTGCGGATTTTCATTATCAAAAAAAAAAAAAAAAAAATTAGCTTGTGCCAGAATAGACAAAAACAAATGTTTGTCTTAAAAACAACAATATTATGTTTGACTAAGAGTAAAGAGGATATACACACATTTTTTTATTAATTACTTTTTGCAAAAAAACCATTTCCTTAATGACTTATTTTAAACTGTTTCTTATTTATGGTATTATGGTGTAATTCTGTGTTTCCATTAACTTTCGGCAGGTTGGTTTGTGGTAAACTGTGTGATTCCATCTTGCTCCATTGCCTCGAGAATATCAGTCACATAAGCTGCCACATCAGTGTTACTTCGCTCACCACGTAATATGAATGGCATTTGAAGAAGGCGATCATATTTGGGACGTTCACATTCATTTTTTATTAGGCTGTAAAATGTGTTCATAATTGTAAACAAAATTTGAATCTTACTTTTAATTGTTTTATAAAATTTGCTTTAAAAAAGTTAAACACACTTTATTCTATAGATATAGATAAAATGAAAAACAAGTAAGAGCGCTATATTCGGCTGTGCCGAATCTTATACATATACACTTCACATTGGCCTTTCGAAACCCCAAACTTCTTTTAATTTTTATCCATTTTTTTAAATTATGAAATATTTCTTATTTTGAAATAGGGGTCGGTGTATTTTAGCGCTCTACGGGTGACTACGAAGAAGTTGTAGGGGTTTTTATCTTCATTTTTTTAAATTTTGTATGGCAACCCCCTTAGGGGGTGGAGATAGGGAGTATGTTTTTAGAAAAAAGTCTGCAAGGAAAAATGAAATGGGGTCAGTCCTTAATTTGACCTATACACGGGCACTTTGGAGGGGATTTATTAAAATTTCCCAAACTTTGTATAGGAGCCCCCTAACGCAATGGAGACAGGGGGTAAGTATGTTCTAGGAATATGCTTGGGAAAAGAAACTAATAGGGGGTCAGTCGTACACTTTATTTCTCTAAGGTCGAATTTGGGGAAGTTATGGGGGTTTTTATATAATTTTTGTAAATTTTGTTTGGCAACCCCCTTAGATGATGGTGATAGGAGGTAAGTATGTTCTAGGAATATGTTTGGAAGGGAAAACTGATAGGGGTTTGTAATACATTTTCACAAAAATGTTTGGGGGGAAAAATAAGTTGCGGTGGGTCTTACATTTTAATTTTGATGGAGCACCCTGGAAGAGAAATACACAGAGGTAGTCGTAGTTGCTGGCTTACATCTTTTAGTTATAGAAAATTTCACTTATTTTAATTTAAAATGCATTATATTAAAAATTATTTTACATTCTAAAGCTCTTTGTTCTTCTTCAACTGTTTTTTTTTGCAGTGATTTTGAAAAAGTTGCTAATGTATCAGTCATGTAAAGGGAATAAAAAACTAATTGGCAACACTGTCTACTAAAGGCTTTTTGATGCAAAAAATTAAAATAAAGTAAATGAAAAAAGAAACAAAATAAAACCCGTAAGATAAGATTGCACGTGCTAGTTATCACATTACATTAATTTTTGAATGATTGTTGGTTATATCTGTATGTATGTATCTTAAACAACGTTTTTCTTCAAAGCGGTGGCTCAGTGGTTAGACGATGGTTGATAGGCGATAGGTGATGGGTTCGAAGCCCGGAATATCACTTTTTTTTATTTTATTAGTTTTTTTTCATTTATGAAATATTTTTTATTTTTAAATAGGGGTCGGTGACATATTTTACCCCCTCTTAGGGTGACTACGGGGAGGTTGTAGAGGTTCTTACCCTTAGGTGTTTGAAGCAGGATAATCAACTCTGAGTGTGGAAATGGGCATCTGAAAAGAAGTGCGGTTAGGGGAACACCGCAGGAAGGGGTATTGTCGTCACTACTGTGGATTTTGGTAGTCAACGGGACATTAAGGCGATTTGACTCAAAGGGAATAAAAATAGTGCCTTTTGCAGACGACATCATGGTTTAAGCGACGGGAAAATTTTTGTCCACTACGAGCGAATTAATGCAGAGTGTATTATCTGATTTGTCTGCTTGGGCTAGGGAAAAGGGACTAGGAATAAGCCAAGAGCATACGCAGCTAGTTCTCTTTACCAGGAAGTACAAGGTGGCGGGTTTCGAGCTGCCAGAGCTTGACAAGGTTCAGCTCAAACTAGCAGATAGAGACAGGTATCTGCATTTAGTCCTAGATGGCAAGTTATCTTGGAGATCGAACGCAGATTAGAGGGTGAAGAATGTTCTCAATGCCTACTCTAGAGAGGGGCGACATAAGGAAGCTCTTGACAAAGGTCCAGAGATGTGTAGTACAAGGCATTACAGGGGCCAGCAAAAGTACACAGACGCTGGAATGGCGTCTAAGAGCTTGTTTAGACTTAGAAAGTCAGGTTCGGATAGCCACTCCGGCATTCTAGGAAGGGTCGACTTCTGCGGCGGTCAGGTGTGACGGACTATATGGTAGCAAAACTTGACTTGGGAACCTGCCTCAAGTAGTGTTTCCGGTGACACGCAGGGTTAGACTGTTGGGTTCCGGGTTATTGTGACGTTTCCGGCAATAAGATTGCCGATGGACTGGCAAAAAAAGGGATCGGCCTGGATATTGGACTTGGTTGTGAGCCGGTGATGCCATCACTGGGTTTCTATTATGGGCTGATAGGGGCTTGAATAATAGACAAGGTGGGCCAAACCTAGAGGGATAAGGCTGATTGCAGTTTCTTTAGACTTTTATGGCCCAGGCCGAACAGGATGGGCACTGAACTGCTGCTCAAGGAGAACAGGGGGGTTCTGAGGTGCATTATTGGAACTCTCAGGGGCACTGCGATGTAAAATATATGACGAACAAATGGGACAGGAACTCTCTAGATTTCTACAGGGTATGCGGGGATGAGGAGGAGATATAGGCGGTAGAACATCTTGTCTGCCACTGCCCTGGGCTGCAGATCCGCCGACAGAGGTGGTTGGGAGAGGCCTTCTTAGATGGATTTGGTGAGGTCCTTGGATGTGGGCTGGGGCGCATAATAGGTTTTATCAAAGGAGGCTGGGTGGCTGGGCAGATAGGTGATTCAGCGCCTATGACTACTGACTATCTTGGACTTCTTGCGGACGGCACTCTTCCTTTTACCTATGAAAGGTTTTGTCTTTCCTTTTTCTTTTTTCTCCTCTTGACTCTTCTGAAGGGATTTACAATGAGTCTAAAGGCCTCCGGGTGAAGGTAAAGAGTTTGACTCGCCACTATCCTTCGTAACCTAACCTGGGGTTGTGATAGGGGATAAGTATGTTCTAGAAAAATGTTTGCATGGAAAAATGAAATGGGGTCAGTCCTACATTTGACCTATCCACGGTCACTGTGGAAGCTGTAGGGGGATTTATTACGATTTCCCAAACTTTGTATGGGAGCTCCTTTAGGCTAAAGAGATAGGGGGAAAGTATTTGCTAGAAATATGTTTGAAAGAGGAAATTAATGGGGCCGGTCGTACACTTTATTTCTTTAAGGCCGACTTTGGGGAAGTTTTTTTTTTAAATTTTGTATGGCAACCCTGTTAGGGGCTAGAGATAGGGTGTAAAATGTTTCGGTTTTCTATTTGACTTTGTAGGAGCATCCTGGAAACTGTGGAAGCGGATATAGGGTGTATGTATGTTCCACAAAAAATGTTTGAGAGAATAAATTAATTAAGGCAACTCCGAGTAAGTTTTAGAGGTTTTTATGTACAAATTGTAGAGAAATAAACAGAGGTAGTCCTAGTTGCTGGCTTATATCTGCAAGTTATCGAAAATATTCACTTATTTTTATTTAAAATGCATGTAAATAATACAAAATATAATCATGGCTATTCTAAAATACGAGCTTCACTTCGACGCCGTCGAATGTTCACTTTCGACATATTCTAAAATAATCAGAATAATCAGATTTTTATGATTGCTAATAAAAAAATATACATATAATAAATAGTAACAATGGACTCAATTGCACTTTTTTTAATAGAAAAACAAGAAAACAGTTTTCGGAGAACGCTCAAAATACAATGATAAATGGTAGTGGATGTGTTTGATATGGATGTGCGGTAAGTTATAAAAATAGATATGTTTATTAGTTTTTTAAAAATCTGTAGTATCTTATTTTTTTTAATCCGGTTTTTTTAAATATATAAATTCAAAAACCACGGCTAAATTTCTTACTAACGCGCCTAAAACTTTGTCGAATAAAAATGTATGAAGTATTTTGCCGCGTAGTTTAGATTATATCGAAAGGTGATAAAGTTATCGATGTTTACTCGCGCGTATTTTAGAATCAAGAAATGTCATATGAACGCGTATATGAGGTAAACATGTATTTTAGAATACCCATTAATAAAAATAAAAGAAAAGGAAAAAAAAAATAAATAAAATTTGACCCGGCCAGGAATCGAACCCAGGCTCTCGGGGTTAAAGATAACATCTAAAAAAATAGGAGGTAGTCTTGGTTTTTGGCTTATATCTCGGTCAGTTATCGGGCAATTTTGCTGGATTTCAAAAGCGATTTTCTCGCAGATATTTCTGATAGTTTGATTCCACTTACGGGTCTATGCGACTTCGGGGGGCTTCAGTTGAATTTGATTTCAACCATAACACGTACAGACGGGAATGACCTGATCGACTTCCCTATCTATAAGGATCCAGAATATATATGTATGCTTTATGGGGTTGTTGATGGATATTAAAGAAATTGCACACGGAATGACAAACTTACATATACCCCAATCACTTATGTAATTAATTGAGTGTTGTAGAAGTTAATAAAAGAAAACTTAAAAGTATAACAAAAAAAATTTTAGGTGATGGATTAGCTTGCTTTGTTCAAATGAGTTTTGCAAAATTTTTTTTATGTCGATTGAAAAAAAGTTTAGCGCATCAAAGAAATGCATAGTTCTCCTATTTTTAATATTTGATATCAAAAGCACCTAACAAAAGATCTAATAATACTTGATAACGTTACTTACTTTGCCTTATCCTATAGTAGTTGTGTAAAATGCTCATAAATATGTGAATAAAACTATGTAGGTTAAAAAACACTTTTGCAAAAACAAGTAATTTTATTTCCATTAGGAAGACAAATTTTAACGCGTTATAAATGTCGCGTGCCCCACAACTAATTAAAAATAAAATGAATTGAGTTATTTAAACTTAATGTCTCTCTTTAGGAAGGGAAGTTAGTCTATTTTTTAACTAAGTTTAAGTATGACATTTTAAATAATAAAAAGAACAAAATGTACACATTTCTGACAATTTAAGAAATTTTATTGCATACAGCTGCTTTAAAAAGGCTACTTATACATACAACATATACTTGCACCATAGGTGGGTTTACATGATGAAATTGACACTTACCATGTATTTACAAATTCTACAAATTCTGTGGAAAATTCTTGCCCTTGTTGGAGACGTGGTGGATCGCCTTGAACCACCTAAAATATTTATTTTTTATTTCCTTTGAGTTAAAAATAAAAAAATCTACCTACTTGACATAATTGTTCGAAAACAGAGTCCCATCTTCTATATGGAAAAGTTCCGGTTGCGACTTCCATAAGAGTTATGCCAAGTGACCAAACATCACTTCTTACATCATATCCCTTTGCACGTTCCGGATCAATTCTCTCGGGCTGTAGAATTTAAATACAATAAAACCTCTCTTAAAATTTCTAACATACTTACAGCCATGTACGGCCTACATCCAGCATCTTTCGTTTTGGCTATAGAATCGACCAGCTGACCAGATATGCCAAAGTCACACAACTTTATGTCTCCACGTTTGTGTAGCAAAATGTTACTTGGTTTCACATCGCGATGAATAATCTTTAAATGTTCCTTCAAGTAGTTAAGAGCGTGAACTGTGGCTACCGTAATTTTTGCTAAGATTGATTCCGGTATTCTTTGCTTTTTGTGTTCAAATATGTATTTATAAAATTTGTCCAAGGATGTATCCATTAATTCCATACATATCCAACAATCTCCCTCCTTAAAAAGGGCGCCATAGAATTGAACAATAAAAATGCAATCGTTTGATTTCATAACCACTTCGAGGTCCATTAAAAGTTGTCTTTGTTCTTTTTCATCTACAGTAGAACGAATTCGTTTCACAGCCATAACCATATCATTTGTTTTGAACACCATTTTATTAACGGCTCCAAATGCACCACGGCCAATTTCTCCAAGATCTTCTAAGTCTTCTGAAGTAAATTGAAAAACATCTCGGGAACATGGTCCCAGTTGTAACTTGCCACATGCTTGTTGTCGTATACGTTCTCTAGTGCGATCCGTAGGTATGTTAATGGGAAGGCCACCCAGAGGAATACTACTTGCGGATGAAGTTGAGCCTGAGGAGTTAGAAGACAGTGATGATGGTGCGTGCCGTACAGTAATTGGGTTTAGAATAAGTTCATTTGGTGGAACACGAGGCCGACCTATAGCAACAAAAAAAAAAATCGTTTTGAACAAGCGTTTGAATAAATATATTAGCACCTACCAGCAAACAAACTTTTAGGGCGCTCAGCCATGCTAATTTACTTTAAAACTGGTATATCAATATATGTATGTATGTATGTTATTTTCTTAAATTTGAATGACGATGTCAATAACTTTTTATATTGTAGCTTATTTATTTGCAGAATTATGGCTTAAAAATTTTTGCAAACATTTAATTTTTAATTTGAAGTTCATTAGGGATTAGTATACCTTAGGCAATTAATTACACGCGATTTTTATTTATAAAATTGTTTGTATAATTACATGATTGAATAGGAAGTAAACTAACTTGTTTTGGAAAGTTTTAATTTTCTTAAAAAAATAGGGAAATCAATAATGCTTGAATTTTTTTATTACCCGGTGGTAATTTTTTGTAATAAAAACATCATTTTCACTCTTTATAACATTTAAGCATTACGGTTTTTCCGACACAAGAATTATTTACATTTTAATAAAAATAAGTGTTCTTACAACAAATATGAATGATTAAAAAATAATTAAGCAGTGTCAATTATTGGCTGACAGCCGCATTGTCTTTAACGTAACTTTTAAAACCGGTTCGATAATAAATTAAAAGTTATAGTACGTTTCCATTATAAGCAAATTAAGTAATTTTGAGGAAATCATTTTGAAGTGTTTCCATTACGTTGTAAGTAATTTTATGTTCGAATTCAATCTGACACGTATATCAGGTGGCCTCGGTTATTCAGCTAAAACCGGTGTTTCGTTATTAATATATCAAAGTTTGTTTATGTTTATGTATTTGATTCTTTTTTACAAACAACAACTGTAGTTTTCTAAAAAAAGCTTAAAAGGAGGAAAAAGAATTTGTGAGTTTTTGTTATCTGTCTTGACATTCTTATGACAAATTAAGTTGTTTTTGTAGAACTGCTCCCACCTGATGCATGCTCCTTGAAATCAGCTGTCATTTTTTCGGATTTGTTACTCACCAATAATGGATTCCCCAAAGTTGCATTTTTAAAAATAGCCTCCACGCAGTGTTGCACAGACATTTTTCGAAATAATCTTGAGCAAATCAAGTCATTTGAGATGATTTGCTCATATGAAAAATATATGGGAAATCATGTAGCAAATTACTTAATTTGAGCAAATTAAATGATTTGGCGCAAATCACGTAGATGGAAACGTAGTATTACTTTGCATTTGTAAAACAATAAAACTTTTTAAATTGCTTGAACTTTTTAGGAATACATACATATGTACATATATGTATGTTTTCCTATATAATAGCAATCCGGAAAACGTTTAAATCATGATACAACTAATCTTTAAATCCTGCAAAGAACTTAGGCGAATATATTATTATTATTCAAATTCGCCTTGGTTAATAAAAGAAGCTGTTTTAGGGTAGCCATCTCCCATGTCGTGCCATTTGTTAATTGCTGCACGGCATACTTGCAAGAAAATTATGATAGAAATTAATTTTAGAATTCGCTTAATTGCCAAAACCACGTCCTAGCTCAAAAAAATACATTATTGGAGTTAACTATACAGAATGATTGGTTATGCTTTAATGTGCATAATTTTCATATTTTAAATTGTTTCTATTTCTTGCGTTTAAAAAAAAAAAATGTCACTTGCTTTTCTAATGTAAGCAAATCGAAAACTTCAAACGCGTTTTAATCAAAATAACCATTTGTGAATTATTATGTTGTTCTGGCGAATGCGCAATGTGTTTGTTAACCCAAAGGTTAAGGTTAGGTTAGGTTAAAGGACATGCAGTGAGATACACTCACCGCATCACCCAGAGGCAGTATGCCCATTGTGACTGTCCTATAAGAATAAGTAATAAAATAAAGAGTAAATAGAAAGGTATGTTCAGATGAAAGAATAAAGTAGAAATGACAAAGGTTAGAGTAGTAGTAGTAGAGTCAAAGTAAGTTACCCAAAAACCTTTACATTTTTTTAATAATTGTTACTAAAAAATGTGTTCCGTATTTTAAAAAATCTTGCGTCGAGAGTGTCAAAAAAGCGACAAAAAACTGGAGCAATTTTTTTACAAGTACATTTTTTTCTTCTAAGAATATTTTAAAGAACTGTTTAAATGTTTATCCAAACAAAAAAGTTTTTCTAAAAATAATTACAATGACCAAATTTTTTTTAATTTAGCTTAAATGAGATATGTAAATTAATATGAAGCAAAAACAAATTGAAAATGAGAAACAAGGCACATTCAACCAGGTAATATAAAGAGTCCAGCTGATTAAAATCAATTTGACAATATTACGTTATACAAATTTAATTTTATATGAAATTGTTAATTTTTCTGACATTCTACCGTTCAAAAACAAAAAGGGTGAATTATTTGAATTCGCCTTGGGTTTACCTTGTTGAATGTGCCTTGATGAGAAATGTAAATCAATATTGTGAAAAACCAAATTGAAAATGAGAAATGTCAATTAATATTGAGAAAAAAAAAATATTGTAAATAAGAAATGTAAGTTAATGTTGAGAAAAAACTAATTGAAGATGAGAAAACCAAATTATGTTAAGAAATAAAAAATTTCAATTAGTGTTAAGAAAACAGAAATTAATACATAGTAATGGTTTGCGATAATGCCCCTTGCCATAGCCAGCTGGAAATAGTATTTGAAAATTCGCCAGCAACTCTTCTTCGATTGGCCCCTTACAGTCCGATGCATAACCCAATTGAGGTTATATGGTCAAAAATAAAAACATATACAAAAGCCCACATTGGCATACTAAATGTATGTCCACCAGGTGTATTGTTTTTTTTTAGAAAATATTATTAACGAAGCTAAGGCCAATATTACAGCAGGCGATTGTGCAAGAGCAGTTCGACACTCTACAACATTTTACCAAAAGGCAATAGAGTTAGAACATATGCCTGTTGGTGAATAATTTGTTTTTATTTATAACCTATTTTTTTAACTTTTACAGAACGCTTTATTTGAATAAGTTTGTTAAAATCTCAATATTATATTGTGTTTTCTTAACACCAATTAAAATTTTCTCAGTTTCAATTTTTATTTCTTAATATCAATTTACATTTCTCATTTTAAATTTGTTTTTTCTTAATATTAATTTACATTACTCAAAAAATCGGTCCACTGGTGTGGCCAGCTATAAAATACAAAGATACATACATACACCCCTTCTTTATATAATAGATTAACAACCAACGGCTAATTTATAATAAAATATATTTGTCTTAAATGAAAAAAATAAAATATCTATTTCTGTCTCTGATTTTCTTTTTAAATAGCTGCAGATCTTTAGTTTTTAGAAAACGTCATTTTCAGTGCGAAAATCGTCAAAGCAATTTTTGGCAACAAAAATGACGATAAATCGTCAAGTCTGGCAGCTATGCCAACAGTGGCAGCGTTGGCTATCTGTTCAGGACCATGGTACAATTATCTTAAAGTAATTGTACCATGTTCAGGAGAAAATCGCATACAAAGAAGTTATAGAATCTTGCATAAAAAAATGCAACATTTAATAAAGTAAAAAATTTGGTTATGGTGTTTTAAAAGTTAATTCCTTTTGTTAAAATGAATTCATATTGTTTAGCAAACTTAATCGATTATTCCCTAGCTATTCATCAACCTCTTAAACATAGCAACCGTATAAAGGTAAACTTTAATATTAATCAAAAGTTTCTGTTATACCTACATACATGCATACAAACTTAAATATCAAAATAAAACAAAATAAATTGGACGTGGTCTTTACAGTACACTTGCTTTGACATTTCTGAAAATTATATTGTTCTTGGGGCTACATCAGGATCATTGTACCTTTTTAACCGACTTGGGAAATTTTTACATCTTATTCCTAGCAAACATGGGCCTGTTAATCATATATCAATATCGGAAAACGAGAAGTATGTTGGATTTTCGACGCAACGTTCCGTTGTTTGTGTGTACGCTATTAATTTGTCAACCCAGGCAGCACCGAGAGTTATTTTTACAAATCTCTGTAGTGATCAATCTATCCAAGTGACGTGCTTGCATTGGACACAAGACGAAAAGCAGTTCTATTATGGAGATTCAAAAGGCCAGGTTAACTTAGTTTTGCTGTCCACATTTATCGTAAGTTTTGGTTTTGTTAATGTGCATATCAATTATTTGTTTGTTTGTTCAGATTTTAGGTTACTTAGTTTTTATAAGAACTAAGGTTTATTTGGCCGGTAATATCAATTAAAAAAAAAATATTGTAGAAATTACCAGCGGAATGACAAAACTAATATGTATCTATTTGTATACTGATATAGATACATATGTAAATACATTCATATGTATACATACCAGAGCTGTAAACGAATGATTAAAATTAGGTCTTTAATCAATATTGAACAAAATTAGTGATTTAGATCGGATTTTAAGCCAATGACGTAATTAGTTTTTGCTTCTTTTAGTTTTTACTCTTAAGCCATTTTTTCTTTGGAAACCACATTTCAAACACCCTGTTTACTGTTAGGTCTTAACCCTTTGACGACCATAGTCCTACAAACTTGCCTAGAGGTTTTTAAATCATAAAATTGTTCACGTAAGAGAAAGAGTAAATATGTTGGAAACTTAAAAAAGAAATGAAAGAAAGAAGTTTTTTATCTGGCCTCATTGGGGTGCTATGTGGCCTAAAAGTTGGTCAAAAGGTCGCAATGGTTCAGGCGACCAGACGTTAAGAAACAAATCCCATTAATAGTTAAGCATAAGGGAAAACAGAATATGTATTAAGAAAACAAAAAAAGATTTGAACAAAAAAGTTGAACTTGTAAAATTAAAAATAATTAATTAATAGAAGAAACGAAACACTTGTTAACAAAAGTAAAAATAATACAGAAAGGAAAAAGATAAAAACAGCATTATAAAATTAAATTAGTGATTATTATTAACAGCGTTGCCAGAATGATTTTAACATATTTTTGATGATTTTTTGTCACAAATATGATTTGATGATTTTTTTCCTTAAATTATGATTTTTTATGTTATACAAATACATAATTTGTCTACAAATTTTAACCATAGTAAATTTTTAAAATAATAAAGGTTGGTCAACTTTTTGTTTACTGCTTTTGTTTTTGAATATAAAAATATGTATCTATAAACCCATCTTTAAATAGCAGTCACAAAAAATTTTCGTTATGCACAGATAAGCCTATTGATATACATAGGTAAAACCAAATTATTTATTTTTAAACAAAAAAAAAAAAAAAAAAAAAAAGTGGACAGGTGTCATGAATATACAGTATTTTAACACATAAAAAATTATTTTGAAAAACACATTATTAATCGTACAATCAAAATTTTATAGGCTAGGAAAAATAAAAATTTGTATTTGGTAGGATTACTAGCATATGCACAATTGGTTGTGTGGCAAAAATTAGTAACATACAAATATCTAGAATGATTTAATTGATTTTTTGACATTATGCTTCCGCTCACCCAATGACATGTATCGTCCTCTTGTTTTCTCAACTTGCCATCCCTTTTAACAAGATTGCTTTGCATAATTTTGGTTTCCCTGATAACTACCTAACAAAAAGCCCAAAACGAAACTCACAGTTCCAAGAAGTTTTGACGCTTTTAAATATAAATCAAAATATTTTATCCCTTACAAAGGTGGTGATTATCGTTAGAGAATATTTGGTAGGCATTATCGAAAAAACGTGATGATTTTTTCTTAAAATATGATTTTTCTTATGACAATGATAATTTTCTTCACAAAGCTTTTGGTAACGCTGATTATGAATTTAAGGTAGGTTCCCAACCCAACAGAATATCATATAGATATTACGAACATTTCGTTTAAATACTCGAAAGAGGATTATATTAAAAAATTAAGAGGCAAACTCAGGTTACTAGTGACAGCCAAATACAAATTATGAAGACATTCCATTTTAGCAAAAAAAAAAAAAAAAAAGAATTTACAATATTAATATTAAGACTGACGGCGAGTTGTATGCAAAATTAATTGCTGAACAAAGAGTAAACTTGTGATGGAACCGATGTAATAAATTGTTTTAAGTGCAAAGGGTATACTCATTTGTAAATGTAAAAATCAACAAAAATGTCATGGAAATCATAGAAACCAAGAATGTTATGAGATTTCAATGATTAAATGTATGTACTGTAAAAGATGAATAAGAAATTATATATGGGTTTAAAGAAAAATCATGGAAGACAGTGCAGTAAAGAGTGCCCAAATAACAAAAATAAATTAAATATGAAAAGGGAAGTGTGGATTTGTCGCCTTAACAGTTAAGAAACGTTAATTTTTTAGTCAAGTTTAGGGTGCCCCGGTAGGTCAGTGGTAAGTGCACGAGTCTACCAGTCTGGGGGTTGTGGGTTCGATTCCCACCAGGGACCCTGGTAGTAAGTCTGCTTCACTTTTTTGTTCTTTCTTTTTTATCCTTCTATAAATCTCAACCTATTCTGTCTTCCTCTACAGGTAACACAAAGTGACCGAATTAAGCGGACCCAAGTGAGCTGTATCCTGTTTTATTTTCCTAACCTAACCTATAGAAATAGTTGCTACAACTCGTACAACTCGTACAACATTTTTATTGTTTTTCAAATGTCGTAGATTATAAAATATGGCCAATATGTATTATTTACTTAATGTTAATTAAGGGCTTATATAACAAATTTCTATTAAATAATTATCAAATAAGCTTTTAATAAATATACAATAAGTATTACGAATATGAGTTAATATCTTTTTTTCGTTCTTTAAACTTGACAAAAAAGCCATAAACTGACGTAGTTTCTACGTCTTCAACACGTAAAATAGGCAGTTAATATAACAAATATATTTTGAATAATTAAATTTACCATTTAGGGAACCAGCCTTGTCAACATGTCTATACATCCAATACTCTTTTTGGAATCTCCCATCGTACAAATAGATGATTTCGAATCTCTGCTTTTAGTCTCGGATTGTTCAAAATGCATTTTATGCAACACGGAATATGAGGAGTATAAACAGGTTTGTATTCCAATTTTTATTGTGGCAAAAATATACGAACATATATTCGTACAATGCGAATCACTTGAAAAATGTATGTTTCTAACTGAGGTTTTGTAATCCATTATGGTTTTAATTTACGTTTTATCTAACTTAACTATACACGCGACACCACTTTCAAAAATTTTTTTATTATCATGTACAGGTTACACCAATACAGGTAATATCAAGAGTTCGCCTTGATATTACCTGTATGAGTGTACCCTGATCATGTATTTTAAAAGTTTAAGTGTGCTATTGAAAAATAAGAGAAAATGTTAATGTATTCGGTTTTTTTTTTATCAGTTCCATCATTTCTAAGTCCTGATAACGTTACGTTGAGCGACAAAAAAAAAAACAATTTTGCAACAAAATATCTCTGCACAAGCAATAACATGCGTTTCTTTGTATAATGTATGTATTTTTGTGACGGCAGGCTGCTAAGGGTTTTATAATGCTGCACTTAGCCGCAGCACGTTTTGATTCTTCTAAGCACTGTTAGGTGCTCAGTTAGAATAATGAGAATACTCTTTTGTTGGTTACAAGAAAGATTCTGATTTTATTTAATAATTCTTACCGCTATTTATACTAAAATTTTATTCATAATTTTGCTTACAATACAGTTATTATTTGTTATTATTAAATGTGTGATCGCAAAACTTCAAATCAGCAAATTAAATTTTGGGTAATTTGATTCCTTCACATTTCTTGACGATACAATATGTGTATGTCAGTGCAATTAATTGTTTACGTTCTTGAGTATGGGTAAACGAAAATATGTTAAGTTCGCACTTTTTATTTTGGAGGAATCAATTGTTATTTTAAATAGTTGGAATAATGTGACCAACTGTTAATGAGTGTGATCAACACACTACACTTGACCCAAAGTTAAATATTTTTTTTGCTAAGAATAAAACAGTACAATGCAAATTCATAAAAGTGGCCGGTCACGAATTCACAATAAGGGGGAATATTTTAAAAAGGAACGCCAACTTGCAGAAATGACAGAGAAAATGACACGAGAATCTATATCTATAGAGCTATGCACAGAGAAAGACTCCGCTATTATTTGACATTTTTAAATGAGCTTGATACATCGGGGTTGTGGAGAGTATATAAGCGCCGTAGTGGTAGCTTTTTTTAATCTGAAATAAGATGTTACTGTTAATTACTTTGTAAATATTGGTGGTGGTGTTTGCCTAAAACCAATGAATTTTAAAAATGTGAGGTTTTGTGACAGCTCCGTATCTTTTCGTTGTGTTAGTAAGGCTAAAGTGTTTGATGGTTAAATAAAAGATTAAAACTAGCTATGTTGGTACACTGATGACACCTCTATTAAGTTATTGAATTTATTTTTTCTTATATCTCATCAATTCAAGCTTTTTTGTTATATACAATATTTATGAGGTCTAGTTTTTCAGAATTTTGAAAGGTTTCTTGTGTTGTTCCCATACCCCAATAGACGGTTTTAATGGAACCTTGAGACCTAAGACCAATTCCGATACTGTTGGCTCTTTCCAAGTATTGGAACACCTTCTTAGAGATCACTTTGAAGCAAACTACCGGAACACAGTATGCTTTTCGTAGTGGCATAATACAATGTCACTGGTTGTTGACCTAATTAGGGCTATTTGAAATAGTGACAACAATGATAAAACTAATGTTCTTGCCTCTTATTTAAATCTATTTTAATGAAAGCCTACAATTTTCTTCACAGGCTTTTACATAAAAAAACGCGATACAATCGTTAAAGTCGGTTAATAAAAAGATATTAACCTTTTTTAGAGGAAAAATTTTGCGATTGCAGACTTTTATTCTGGTAAGTCACTTGACTTACTGTTGCCTTAATTAATTGACGTAGTTCTTGTGTTACTCTTTTTTTGCGTTGCACAGTGAGGCAGAATAGAATTTATTTGGAAATAATTAAGCCATTTCTAAATGTCGTGTTCGATTGTCATTTAAATTTACATAAGCATAGTGGAGGAGTATTTTAGTTTATTCTTTCAGAAAGAACCTCCCTTTCACCTCCTTAGCCTTACCCCCTAGGGCGGCTCTATAAAATCGAAAAAAAGACACCTCGTATATGATTTTTTTTCTAACGCTTGCCATATTTTGTCTTTTATCCAATTTAAAAAAAATTGCAAAAAAAACATGTTAACTTGTGCTAATTAACTTTAATAATTAGTGAGTTATCTCCTTAAAAAAAAAAATAATATGTTAAAATATAGTAAAACCTGGGTCCTTAAAAAAATTTAATTTTGCGAATTTGTTAAAAAAATTTCAAGGCTCCAATTAAAAATGACTTTTTTGTTATAGAAAAAAAGAGATGTAGATTTCTGCCCAAAATTGGCCTAAAATTGGTTAAAATGCTTTTTTTAATATACATTATTTAAAGTCTCATATTGTTGAACCTAAGCCAGGTGTTTTACTCAACTAAATTATGTTTTAACCAAATTGCATGGGTTGTCCGCTTTACAAATACATAATGCATCATTTGAATTTTGTATGACCCATTTAGGCTCGATATTACAATGCACTCTTGAAGTTTTGAATGTACCAAATATAAATAAACTTTTTAATAAAAATTAAGTATAAAAATAAAATATGCATTGTTTAATCACTTAACATTTTTTTTTATGATAAAAATTTGTTTTTCTATATATCGTACTATATATAACTGCCTCGAAATTATCAATCTATATGTAAATTAATTTATGTATATATAAATTTACGTATAAAGTTACATGACATCGGTAATTAAGGTAAATTTAATTTTTATTGCAATACAAAGTAACTAAATATAAATGAAAAGTAACACGAATTTTTAAATATTGAGTTATCAAAATCATATTTAAAAACTTAAAATAGAAATTCCAACCTTTTTTTTTTGTTAATTCAAATGTTTCAGTTAAAGTAAATAGACAAATTTCAATTCCTTTTTTAAGTGATTCGTAGTGAAGATTTCAAGTTATATTCATATATATTTTATTATTTTAGATTGGTAATAAGCCGCGGGATGGGGCTTATGGCGCATGCTTTTCCATATTGTCAAACGAAATTCTTCAACCATCGCGAATATTTTGCGCCCGCCCAGGCTCTCGTATATGGGAAGTAGATTTCGAGGGCGATGTCATTCAAACACACCAATTTAAATTAGCTTTAGCATGCCCGCCATCAAAAATTCACAGAGAACAGAATAATGTCAATGATAATTTTCCTATAGATAATGATGGAAATGATGAAATGTTGGACTACCAACCACAAAATCTTCAATTTTCCAAGTTGCAAAAACTTATGCAAGACTTTTTGTTAGCGTATACAGAATTGGGACTATACGTATTTGACGTGTGCAACTCCACCCTTGTGCTTTGGTGTAATCAGTTTGAACGTATTGTTGATTGTAGAGTTTATAAAAACCAAATCATAGTTTTTACCCAAACAGGATCTCTGTACTCCGTGCAAATGCTTCCGCTACAGGTGCAGGCCTCCTCTCTGGTGAGGCAAAAAAAACTTTTAGAATGTGCTTGGTTAATGCGTAAGAACGTTAAGTACTTTGCCGACAAGGCAAGAGAAGACTACGAGCTGCGGATATTAAGTCATATTAAGAGCTTCTTAATGGATCGAAATCAATATGAACTTCTCAATGATCTTTCGGTTATATTTGACGCCATTTCTCAGTGCGAATCTAATGGCGACAACAATAGCTCTGGTGGCAGTTCGGGCACAACTGATAGAAGTTGCAATTTAAACGCAGCAACCGTGCCTAATGTGAAGGCATCAGTTACAAACTCAAATCAAAGTGTGTATGTGCTAGAAAACTCATTTTGTGAGAACTTGAAACCACAGAAGGGGGAAAAGCATTTTAAAGACGCCTTGCTTACTGTTACAGGAAAATTTGGCAAAAATATAATTAAATATAAATTAAACATTTTTGCAGAAGATCAACAAAAGCTGGTAAGGGACTTGATACCAGCAAACGAAAGGTCTGTGCCTTTTAAGGATGTCAAGGCAATATATGAAAATGACGAGGAAATTGTTTGCCGCATAAAAAAAAATTATCAAACTTGCAGTAGTAATAATGAAACAAAGACCACTGCCGGAATATATAGTCAACAAATTACAGCCGAAGAGAAAACAATTTACAATTTGTACCTAATTTGCAAGAGTTTAAAGTTTGGTAATACCAATTTTGTTGAACGTTACCGTTCGTTATTTGATGAATATTCAGCACCTGCGCTAATGCAACTTTTGGGAAAGTTGTCTGAAGTGATGGTTGAACATGGCGATGACCCGAAGCAGGCCCAGCGGCACTGTTATGAAATGTATTTTAATTATTTAAATCCGGAGCTTATTTGGGAAATGGATAACTCTTCTAGGGACTTTATAACACAAGGATTTATCCTTTTGAACTCATCCGAAGACATTGTACGTTGTGACAATTGTATGTTCCCTTTAAGATTCGACAACTCGTGTGCATTTCACGAATTGGGTTCAGTGCTGTTGCGCTACTACTGGTCACGCAATGAGCAAATAAAGAGCTTTGATGTGTTGACACATGTTCCAGCGCTTTTTGATGTATTGGCCAAGCTTTATTTGGCTGAAAACAACATGGAAAAGGTGCTACCTATTGTATTAAATTATGGCCAACCAGATCTACTTATTGACATAGGCAAGAGTTTTACCCTTATTTCCTGGACAAAATGCTTTGAGCAATTTGTCGATTTACAAGAAGGTCGTTTGACTTGTGTCAATTGTGAGTGCGTCACAACAGTAAATAATGTTAATCGTCATTTCTTTTACACCTGGAACTGTTTTCTAGGTATCATTTTAGATTATATTAAAGCCGCAGATATTCTGTCTCTATTACTAAAATGGTCCAATTCTATACCAAATGATGCTATCGACCGCGAAGTATATTCACGTTGCCTTCTAAAAGATTAATCTTCATTTTCTATGCCATTAAGTATACATTATTATGAAAATCGTTCAAAGACTTACCCCAGAGGCACTTTTATATTTATATTAATTATATGCCAGCATTTATGTATATAACCTGCATCTTTATTCTTAAAATAAAGTCTTCACCTCAAATTAAGTGTTATATAACATTTTGCTAGTGCTTAACTCTCAGCCTCAAGTCTATATACCTTTTATATATAAATTGGTTTTAATAATGTAATGTAATGTAACTCTACATTGTAACAAATTCTCTATGTCAAATAGATGATAAGATAACGAACAGTCATATGGCAGAAATAAAAAATCAGCTGAGCTTGCGCTTTAAACTGTATTTATAAGTAACCAAAATTTTCCTATTATGTATCCGACAAGGCACATTCAACAAGGTAAACCCAAGGCGAATTCAAAAAATTCGACCTCTGCATATCCTTTTTGCATTTGAACGGTAGAATGTCAGAAAAAATTTCATATAAAATAAAATTTTATAACGTAAAATTGTCAAATTGATTTCAATCAGCTGGGCTCTTAATATTACCTTGTTGAATGTGCCTTGGTATCCGATATATTTTAAGTCTGTATTTTTTTCAAATGCAATATTAATTTAGCTTACTTTAAAGAAAAAAAAAACGAACTATATTTAGATGTGTATTTTTTGGCAGTTCATTTCGAGGTTTTTGATTTGCAATCAAATCTAAAAATTTCTAATGTACATTAACTTGCATATTAATTTTTCATTATTTTATGGTATGTATTCAGGCAGAAAAATTGAATTAGCACGACTCTGCTCCGAAGTTTTTAATGTTGTCCCAGTGTTAAAAATATAACGCCAAATGAGCTCTCTTGGTTTTTGTGTTGCAGCACTAGTGTTAGTTTAAAAGCAAGATATTGTAATAATAACGTTTTTGATACTCGCTAACCATTGTTTTGTTTTTAATTAGTGGTACTGTTTAAAATAGGGAACAACGAAACTGATTAATAGCCAAACGTTCGGATTTGGAGCTCAGTAAAAAGTGGAGTACAACTAATGTTTGGGGGTTCGCGTTTTTACCGAACGCAGCCCAAACTTATTTCTCAATGCTATTTGTTGCACAAAAAATTACATAAGTGTAACTATGTACTAACTTTAATTTGCCCTGAATTTATTTCTTACATAGTTATCTTATTATTTTGATTTTTTTATAAATACACGTATATGTTAAATTAATATATGTAATTGTACAATGTTAATTTGTTTAATGAATAAAAAAATTATTTAAACGAACGCATATTCGTTTTGTTTTCGGGTTCAGCCGCACAATACAAAGTTCATTGAAGTCCGGTTTGTCTCGGTTTAAAAAAAAAAAAACACGTTCGGTGGCGCTATATTGATTAAGTTCTTTATGTTCTTTTCGACATTAGTTGTGGTAACAAAAAATTGTTTTTGTGCAGGTTCAAGATCTTTGTTTTTTAAGTTTATAGTTTTAATTATTATATTTTTAAAGTTTATTTCTTCAATATTTTGAGTAAGTTGGTTGCGTTTCTTCAGGATAAAAACTAAGTAAAAACATCGTCTTAAAACATAAACGTTTAAATTATTTAACAGTTTTTGTGTATTGTATTTTATTTAAACACAGTGACCTTGTGGCTGCATAAAAACAATTTAAAATTAAAAATGTATTGAAGTACACATACCGCTTGCTAAATAATACAAACAAGGCACATTCAACCAGGTAATATTAAGAGCCCAGCTGATTAAAATTAATTTGACATTTTAACGTTATAAAAATCCAATTTTATATGAAATTTTTAATTTCTCTGACATTCTACCGTTCAAACACGCCTTGATACTGCCTGTGTTAGCGTCCCTACCTTTTTGTGTTTGAGAAAGTGAATGTCAAAAAAATTTTAAATTTCAAACAAAATTAAAAAATTTGACAATCACCTTTACAAAATTTCAAGACAAATTTATAATCCGCTGGGTTCTTATCAGCGTTGCCAAAACTATGTTACCAAAATGGCTAAAATTCTGCGGAAAAATTGCTAAAAAAAAGGCTAAATCATTTTAGTATAAAAACTTCAATGTATAACCAATTAAAACAGCAAAAGCCTATTTCAGACCATGTGTTACATACATTTGCTAAATCTAGCCAGGAAATGGCTGAATTGGCAATCCTGGTTCTTATTACTACCTTTATTAGTGTACCCTGGCCAATAGCCTTTAATTTTATTTTTCTAGAGCCATAAAATTAAAAACAGTACCAAAAATGTAAAAAAGTTTTTTTTGTCCACTTTGCCGACTCTTGACCGCAACCTGGGTTAAAAGTAGTTAATTTTATACACATAAAACCAGTATTTCAAAAAAATTCATAAAGTACCTAAAAAGTATCACAATGTAATATTATCCCTTTTTTCAGCGATGTCAACTTAATGCTTCTGGCACTATTTTTGGTCCTTATTTTATGCCTCAAAACGCCATATTTTCGGTGTTAGTGCCAAACTTAGAAAAATCACTAAACTAGTGTTTTCTTGATTTTTCTAAAGTCTTTAGTAGTGTTTTTTTTACAAATTTTATTATTTTAGAATTTTTTAACAATAAAAATATTAAGTAAATGTTTTTCTTAATCTTAGTACATATTAGTATCTTTATAGAAAGTGTACACAAAAAAAAAAATACGTTCTAAAATTAAGAATTTTATTCCTTAATTTGCCTGTTAATGATTGCAATACAATCAAACAAAAAAGTATTAAAATTTTCTATAAAAATCTTTTATTTTTCAATATCCTCAAAACAATACTAATAATAATTTTTAAAATTTATTTTTTTATCCATACTACAAAAGCAATGAAACACTGTTCATTTAAAAATCTTAAAATTCAAATTTAATAAAGTGTTTCTCAGCAAAGTTGATTTTGCGGTCTCTACAGTACTCCCCCTCCAGCTTTTTCCAAAGCGAATCGGACTTTTCTCGTTTCCTTTGACACGATACTTTCTGCTGAATACTCTGCAAAACAAGGCTTTAGTCTATCTACCGTAACAACTTTTTCTTTACCATTTATAAGAAGCTTGAAAAATTTCTCTGCCCTTGAAACAACTTTATACGGCCCGTCATAAGGTTGTTGAAGCGGTTTCTTGACAGCATCACACCGTACAAATACATACTCGCAATTCTTGAGCTGACTGCTTACATAAGTTTTGTTATTGCTATAGCTACCAGTAACCAAAGGCTTGATGCTCTGCATATTATTTCGAAATAATTTAATCCATTCAGGGTCGTAATTATTCGGAGCACTTTCCTCCACCAATTCCCCAGGAAGTGTTAGCGAAGTTCCATAAACCATTTCCGCAGCGGAAACCTCGGAGCCACCTATAACTCTTGTGCGCAAGCCTAGCATAACAAGTGGAAGCACACTTACCCAGTCTTTGTTTTCGTAACATTTTAATGCCGATTTCACCGTACGATGCCACCTCTCAATCAAGCCATTCGATTGGGGGTGATAAGCTGTCGTGTGTACTACTCTTGAGCCAAATATTTTTGCAAGTTCTCGAAACAGCTTACTTTCAAACTGCCTTCCTTGGTCCGTTACTATTTTACTTGGCACTCCAAATCTTGACACCCATACACTTGTTAAAGCAGCCGCCACTGTTTCAGCCTTAATATCAGCCAAAGGAATCGCCTCCGCCCATTTTGTGAACCGGTCGATACATGTCAGAAGGTAACGATACCCTTGACAACTTCCCAGCGGGCCAACAATATCTATATGGATATGTTTAAAACGTTGAGTTGGTGGTTTAAACTCACCTATTGGGCTTTTTGTGTGCCGGCATACCTTCGACTTTTGACAAGAAATGCAAGACTTTGCCCATAGAGAAACATCTTTTTTCACGGACTTCCAAACAAAACGTGAGCGAACTAAATCCACTGTAGCTCTTACACCTGGATGAGACAAGTTATGTAGATTATTAAACACCACTCTACGAAAAGATTGTGTTAAATAAGGTCTTATTTTTGAGCCCGAAACATCGCAGTAAATCTTGAATTTGCCAATCTTAACTTCTTTTAGGTTGAGGGAATGACTGCCACTATTCACCATGTTCATAAGCTCCTCATTAGCTTTCTGCTCTTCAGCCAATTTTTGGAAATCCAAATTCGTAGGCATCCCAATTGCTTGAATCCGGGAGAGGGCGTCAGCAACAGTATTGTCCTTTCCTTTTATATGACGAATATCTGTAGTATACTGACCTATATAGTCTAATTGTCGTAACTGCCTCGGAGAAGCTTTATCTGGTTTCTGCCTAAATGCATATATGAGCGGCTTGTGGTCAGAAAAGATACAAAATTGTCGGCCTTCCAAAAAATATTGGAAATGTTTTAAAGTACAAAATACCGCTAGTAGCTCACGGTCGTATGTACTGTACTTTGCTTGCGTTTTATTAAATTTTTTAGAAAAAAATCCTAATGGCTTCCACTCACCTTCTATAAACTGCTGTAATACTCCTCCCATAGCAGTATCTGATGCATCAACACACAAAGAAGTCAACGCACCTTCCTTCGGATAAAATAAAAGTGCTGCACTAGCAAGCTGCTGCTTACACTCTCTGAAAGCTTGCTTTTTTAAGTCATCCCATTCAATTGGACGTTTATCGTTTTTCACGTTGCCTTGCTGTATGCCATGCAAAATTACCTGAAATTCCGAAGCATGAGGAATGAAACGTCGGTAGAAATTAATCATTCCTAGAAAACGCTTAAGATCCTTAACATTCTTCGGTAGCTCATAATGCAGAATAGCCTCAACTCGGCTGGGAAGTGGTTTGAGCCCCTTATCTGTAACCAAATAACCGAGAAACTCAAGCTCGTGAACACCAAAAACGCACTTTGAAAAATTAATGGTTAAACCAAACTGACGTAGCCTTTCAAATAATATTCTCAAATGCTTTTCATGCTCCTGCTCGCTCTCTGAAGCAATTAACAAGTCATCAATATATACATACACAAAACTTAACTCTTTTGTGACTTCATGCATAAACCGCTGAAATGTCTGTGCAGCATTGCACAATCCAAATGTCATCCTGAGAAACTCAAAATTTCCTATCGGTGTCGTTATTGCCCTCTTCTTTATATCATCTTCTGCGACCGGAATATGATGGTATGCTTTCACCAAATCCACCTTACTAAATATTTTCTTCCCATCCAAGAGAATTCCAAAATCGTGTATGTGAGGAACTGCATAGCAATCTGGGACGGTACGTGCATTTAGGTTTCGGTAATCACCACAGAGCCGCCACTCGCCATTGGTTTTCTTAACCATATGTAGCGGACTTGCCCAATTGCTGCTCGAAGGACGGCACACCCCAAGGCGCACCATCTCATTGAACTCCTTTTTCACTGCAAGCAACTTTTCCGGCGAAAGACGTCTCGGTTTGCAAAATACTGGAGGTCCGTTTGTTGTTTCTATAAAATGCTGAATCGAATGTTTTGCTTTGGAATGAAAATTAATTTTCGACAAATCATTATATTCCATTAAAAGTGTATAAAAAGGAGATGCAGGTGATAATGTTTTTATTGAGAATTCTTGACCACCAACAATACTACCCTTAGCACTGCGTTTCGACTTAGGATCAATTAGACTTTTATTTTTTATGTCAATTAACAGACCATAGTTACCCAAAAAATCGGATCCAATAATTGGTTTTCGCACGTCAGCAACAATAAAATCCCACTTGAATTGTCGTTTGAGTCCCAAATCGAGAGTGAGCGTCTTTGTACCAAAAGTTTTTATTGCTGTGCTGTTTGCTGCGTACAAAACGAGCATACTAGGTTTCTGCCTCTGTTGCAACGCCGAAACCGGAATAACTGACACATCTGCCCCCGAGTCGATTAAAAATTTGGACTTTGACTTATCATCATGAATAAACAGGCGACATATAACTTGTTTGCTCCAATCCGTCACCGAAGATGGAGCACCCATTAGTTTTCCTGATTAGATTTGGTAAAATTGCATGGGATGACGCACTTCTTTGCGTTATTCCCAAATTTGAAATGGTACCAACATAACGGCTTTTCTTTCTTTTCCGCTGACTTCGAACGATTGCGGTAACGTGTTAACTTACTCTTGCTTCTGGACCTGCTAAAAGCTTCTACCTTGCCGCAAAGACTTTTTAACTGGCGTTCAATATTATCCAACCTGCTCCCACGGCCCTCTGCTGATGACAAAACTACATTGACCTCTGGGTCTAAACTATCACAAATCCTATCTGCCATGGCGGCGAGCTTTTCTAACCGGTCCTCACTAACAGATAAAATGGCCTTCATTTGCGACGGCAGCCGTTGCATCCAAAGCTGCTTTAAAATATCATCTGACACCTTACCTTGAGCTAAGCAACGCATCTGGCTAAGCAAGTCTGACGGTTTCCTATCCGCCAACTCCACTTCCGTTAAAAGCTTCCTGAGACGCTTTTCCTCAGAATCAGAAAACGCACAGATAAGTTTCTCCTTTAAAGCGTCATACTTGTTGGAAACTGGCGGGTTGATAATAATGCCCTGAACTTTTTCGAGGATGTTGCTCTCTATCGATGCCACAATTGTGTGAAATTTTGTTTCGTCTTGAGTTACACCAGCTACTACAAACTGAGATTCCACTTGCTTAAACCACAGCAACGGATCTGCACGCCAAAACGGTGGTGCTTTCACAGCGACTCTTTAAATTTCCCTTTGTGGGACAATTGATTGTAGAGATGAAAACTCTTCCTCTGAAGTTGACATCCTTTGCAGATTTTTTACGTTTCAAATGCGGGGTCACCAATTGTTAATGATTGCAATACAATCAAACAAAAAAGTATTAAAATTTTCTATAAAAATCTTTTATTTTTCAATATCCTCAAAACAATACTAATAATAATTTTTAAAATTTATTTTTTTATCCATACTACAAAAGCAATGAAACACTGTTCATTTAAAAATCTTAAAATTCAAATTTAATAAAGTGTTTCTCAGCAAAGTTGATTTTGCGGTCTCTACATGCCCAAAATCGTACCTGAAATTTGTAAGTACAATTCGTACTTATTGTGCTCTGTTTGCAATAACAAAATACATTAAATTCTTCCCAAAACGATCAGTAATCGGCTTTCGAAAACAGCACATAAGTCCAGTCGGAAGTACTTCAAAAAATCAAGCAAAAAAATTTTGTTTTTGAATATATTTTAACATTTAAAAAGCGAAGTCTCGGTATCCTAGATGATAGTGCGATAGCGTTGTACTTCGAAGAGTCCCAAGTTCAAATCCTAGCTACGGCAAGTACAGAAAAAATTTGTGTAATTATAAATAACTTACTTTTTCTAGTTTTTTGACCTTTTTATATTATTTAATAAGCGAAATTTTTTTAAGCTTCAGGTCTTTTTATATATTTATTTTTCACAAATTTTTCAATATTTCGCCACTCTGTTGTGTGACATCATCAGGAAGTTTTTATTAAAAACTATTAATGGTCGTTATTATGGTTGTAAAATTAGCTTTCGGTTTTTTTAAACAATTCTTAAATTACAAGCAAATTCTATATCTACGTATTACATTCACAGCCGATTCCAGACCCCACCTCCATCTAAAAGTAGGACTTAAAAACCCGAAAATCCGATTTTTTGTTATATCTGAACAACCAGAGTAAGTTTTGCTTTAAAATAGATAATTATGCAAAAATCTAAATTTTTTTTAGCGATTTCATGATGTAATAAATATTTGTTTTAATTTAACATAAAAAAATGTTTAAAATGCTTCGATAACGGGTTTAACAAAAAAATATGCTCTTAAAGGAAAAATATGCTAATAAATGCAAAATATTTAAAAGGACAACAAACATTCCCTTGTTATCACAGCCAACTACAAGTCAAGTTTCTCACGCCAACGCATTGAAGTCTAAACGTCTGCATTGATGAACTTTTCACCCTAGATTCTCCATAACGAAGGATCAGTACAAGAGTTTTTACAAATCTTTAGGAGACTATAACGCTAAGCACACGTACTGGGGCTCCCGCCTAATTAGTTCCAGAGATCGTGTCTTGTATGATGCCGTTTCTGAAATGAGACTTTACGTACGTTATTTAAACTGGCCAACGGACCACAGTAGAATTCCAGACGAAATCGATTTTGGCGTAGCAAAAGGTATATCAGCAGAGCTAATTGAGGCTCAAGCCTCCTTGGATTTATCTTCTGACCACTCACCCACAATAATCACTATTTGCAGTCCTAAACAAATAGCAGCTAGTGAGTTTTTCTTATCTAAAAGAATAAATTAGTTAAAATATAAAAATATTGTTACGTTTAAACCTTTAATAAACGTTGGTTCATTTCCTCTAAATAAACGGTGGGTTCTTTTTATTGCAAAAATAATAATAACACTTGAAATTTATTGCAAAAGTACGAGAACTTTATTTACTTAAACACACTCGTTTATTTATTTACAGTCTTCTTTATAACACTTAATGGTATTCGCCTTTATTATTTACCAATTTGAACTTATCCGACTCAACGGTTAAACTGTTACTGATTATGGCATTTGTGTTGTTCGCCTATTTATAGTACTTGGTGGTAGTCTGTAATAATCCAGAAAGTTCGAATACACACAAGTACATTCTCGAAACTACTAGATGGCAGTTACATTTAAATTAATTTGTTACATTATTCGTTATATTAGTTAGCCGCCATATCTAAAGAACTTCTAAGCGCAGACAACAACCGCCAATAACACCCCACAACTTATAAAATTAGCATGTTAAATACCCAGTCAAAATTCAACTCCGTAGCGCTCACTGCTCGGAGAAACAACAGCTAAAAACTCCCGGAGACATCTATGATTTCCTGATCATCCTTAATGAAAACATTAATTAGAATACTGGTTCTTATTCAAGCTCCAAAATTATAATTTAATAAGCTGTTACACAAACGTTTTTTTAACACGCTTTGAAATCCGATTCCGACATTTTTTTTGGATTGTCGCATTTTGAATTTGTGTTTGGCATTGTTGTGTGTCTTGTAAAATCCGATACAAAAACGATAATCATTTAAAATTCGCATATATGTTAGACGGTACCCAAAAACTAAAACTTCATAACAACGCCAACCACAATAAGGCTAATAATTTTCACCCCTTCGGGTCCAAAATTTCGAAAAAATCGTTGGACACGAATCGTTTGTTTTTGCATGCAATGCAATACTTTTTTAATTTTGTTTATATCGTGTATAGCTTAGGACATATACATTTCCCGCTTTTTCACTATTTACCCGAAATCCCGTCTGAGTGGATCTATACATCGTGAGAGCTACCTGCAGTCAAAATTTCAAGCCAGTCACCAACGCTTTTTTTTATGTATGTATGTATGTATGTATGTATGTATGTATGTATGTATGTATGTATGTATGTATGTATGTATGTATGTATGTATGTATGTATGTATGTATGTATGTATGTATGTATGTATGTATGTATGTATGTATGTATGTATGTATGTATGTATGTATGTATGTATGTATGTATGTATGTATGTATGTATGTATGTATGTATGTATGTAATATGTATAGATGTATGTATGTATGTATGTATGTATGTATGTATGTATGTATGTATGTATGTATGTATGTATGTATGTATGTATGTATGTATGCATGTATGTATGTATGTATGTATGTATGTATGTATGCATGTATGTATGTATATAGATTGAGCAATATTCTTGGACAGAGTGACCGTCCGTCGACTAAATTTGCATTTTGCAACCTTTTCGATGGCCTGTGACTTTTGTGCGACTTCTTTATGCTGACACTATTTTGCAACTTTTTTCAATTTTTTGCCACTTTTGTCCCTTTTTTCTTTAGAAAGTTAAACAAATTCTATTATTTGCATATGCGCATACATACATATACACATACCTGGCATATGTGGAAATTTTTTTTTATTTTTTATTCTTTAACATCGCATGCCATAATTTTTTGAAATTAAAAGTGCTAAAAGCTTTTGGCATAGAGTGGATTGTTTAAAAAATGATTAAAACGAGCTATTGTTTCCAAATTTGTATCAGTTATTTGCGTATATTTTTCCATTACCCTAAATTAAGCGCATTTTAAAACACGATGTTTCGATATTTGAAGAAAAACAGACAGACAACTTGCCTTAAGTAAATTATTAAACAGTGCATTTGATTTTTTATTGTATTAAAACTATATAAAAATTTAATTTATTTTTTGCAATTTTTAATTTATTACTTTTTATGTGTCTACGTACAAAAATTCTTTTTTAATGAATGTTTTTTTTGATACATTTCTTCTTTTTAATTTGTTATCAAGTTTTATTGTGTTGTTGAATTGTTGATCTCTTTGTTTTTATTAGTTGTAAAAATATTATAAAAAAGTTGAATAAAGGCTTTAAAAAACAGGTTGCAGCTTTTTTTTCCCAAAAATTACTTTTTTATGCGACTCTTTTTCCTGAAACGACTGTTTGTGCCCCTTTAAAATTCTCAGCGGTCACACTGTTCTTGGATATCAAGGATGTTGTTACAATAATAAAGAACACCCACAATTTTTTAAACGTATTAATCGCATTGTAAAAGCAGCACATACATACATACTTATGTCCATACATACAAACACATGTTTTTTTTTTAATTTTTTTTATAAAAGAAAACTGGAAAAGCAATGTGTATAATGGTAAAACATATATCATTTGTTGTTACGTTTTGTCCACAAAGTTGCTAAAAGTTGTAATAAAATTGGCACTTCTTTTTGTTCAAAACTACCCAAAATTTCTTCCAAGTACTGACGCATTGGTGCAACATTTTCACAGGAACTTTCCATCGAGAACATTTCAGCAGAGTAATAGTATCCGTGCCAATGTAAATATTCCAGTATTAGCAGATTTAACAACTTCGTACGGGCATCAATTTCGTATGTTTTTGGGTGATTTCCTTTCAGAAAAGTGTTTGGCTCTCTCCTATCCTTCATCACATCAATTATTTTGGATTGTATGAAGCAACGTATGCCTGGAAGAACGCCATCCTCCTCGAACTTTGCTTTAATGGTAGCATAAAGTTGATTAAGGGCACAATCGCCTGACATTTCTAGAATAAAACTTTTTATTTTTACAACGTTTTGGTTTAATATGCATACTTACATATGTTTATATGTATATGTATGTACATATGTACACTCAAAAAATTATTTATGTAAAATTAACTGGATATGGTACTTAAAATAAGTGGATATTTATTTAAAACCCCTTCAACAACAAAATATTTCATTTAAATTCAGACATTAAAAAATAACTTACATAAACCTGTAAAATTAACTAGATTTTTGTCATATACCGCAAAACACAGAGTATCAGAAAAAAATTAACAAGTAAAACATTCCTAAAAATAACTGACAAATTTAACTGCAACTAAAAATCAGTTTTCGTGCAGTTGAAACTTTAAATAAATCTTCAAACCAGTTAAAAACAAGTAAGAGCGCTATATTCGGCTATGGCGAATCTTATATATCCTTCACATTAGGTCTGTCTGCGTACACATATTTTGCATCATTTTGTGCAAAATGTTACAAAATCTTGCAAAATGTTGTCTGCGTACTCCAAATCTCTTGCAGCGAGAGAGCCAAAAAGAAAATTTTTTGACAGTTGGAAGTAAGAGAACTTGCAAAATGTTACTGGAGAAATTTCTTCTTGCAAGATTTTGCAACTAGTTTGAACAGCTGTTTTTATTTACTAATTGAATGAAACAATTTTTGTGAAACGAAAATAAAAATTGAAATTTAACAATAGTTGTGTTCAATAACTTTCCAGTAATTACTAGCAACGAGAGGGTAAAAAGAAATATTTTCAAAATTGCTCTCAAAAATATTTAAAAGTAAATGAACACTTTCACAGTCAAAACTTGCAACCAAATGTATTTTGTTATTGTAAACTAATAAAAATTTAAAACTTAATTTTTTTTCAAAGCATATTGACAGAAAGACTGTTTGAATAATTTCTGATAGTAAAATTTTAACTAGCAGAAATTATCAGAAACATTTTTGTTTCTAAACATATTACGCTCTTTTTTGGCTCTCTAGCTGCTAATTTTTTGTGTACGTGAACACTTACTAGTAATAATTATCGAAAATTAGTGATAATTTTCTGTAAATGAACACACCTAATAGTTAGAATTGTGTTGATTTTTAACGTTTATAAAATATAATAAACATAACATTTTACTTGATGCTAGAAACGTCCAAATATACAAATAATTTACCGCGCACACATATGCTAAAATGCTTTTGCTTTGTTATTTGAATTGTTTACACACCGTTCAGCTGTTTTCTTGCAAGATTTTACTGGATACTGTCTGCGTACTTTTTGATATATTTTTAGCCGACAGAGTAAAATTGGTCTTACTCTCCCAAAAAAATTTACTGAGTATTTGCTACTGGAAAAGTACGCAGACAGACCTATTGATCTTAAAAGTACCCAGCCATATGATCTAGCCGAATAATTTCGTATATTAAGCTATATTTACACTACCTTACATGATACAAAGAACCAGGTAGTCTCGTCGGCCCAGCTGATTAGTGCCAGCAGCTTGCTAAACATTTACGTCCAATTAGTAGGGATACTAAAATTTTCCCAATTAATTCTTTTGAGAAACTTAATTCGAGAAAACTGATTCAGATGTGGTAAGACTGAGTTTTTTTTAATGCAAACAGTTAAACAAGTATTCAAAATTCTTTGTTTTTTATCTCAATTTATTTCAGATTTCGTATATTTAATTGAGGTTTGACAAAATCAAAATTGAAAAAGCACTACGCAAAATGATCGGCGAAACTATTTTGCTTAAATTAAATTGGAATGGATCAAAAAATATGATAGCCTTAAGCAAATACAAATTGTTGAACTTTTTTTTTATTTCGGTAATAGCTGAAATTTTAATATCATGTCTTAAATAATACCTATATTACGTGTTATATTTTCTTAAATTTTCTTGCAGAAGCACTTAAAGACACGTATCCAACATACCCGGAATATGAAAAACCCTTCAAGCTGGCATTTCGTAAATGTAAAGCAACTGTTTACCGACAGATCTACTCGTCAAAAACTATGACCTCGTCAAATCCAACAAAAAAACAATAATATTTTTGAAAAAATTTTAAAAAATAAATCAATATTTTCTTATTGTTGTAAAAAATAACCAAATTTGTATTTTATATGAATATTTACTTCCTTTATGCTCTTTTAGAAGACAAAAACGATTACTCTCTCTGTCGCCATTTTTAAGATCAAATCGAGTTCTCCATAAAGAGCTTAAAAGGAGTACTCATATCTGCGGACATGCTGTGTTAAAAATCCAATGAGTTCCGGAGTTTTATGGTGTAATCCATTACTCGCAAAGGAGCGCTCCAAGATTACTCTTTGGATGATCCTATTTTTTACTGGGTAGTACTTATGTATGTATGAATGTATATTTTTATATGTATGTATGTTAGTATGTATGTATGTATGTACCCGCTACTTCGTAAGCACAGTTTTAAACACTAACTTACACAAATTATTAAATGCATTTAGCCAAGTTTAGCCCAGTATCTTCAATTTGCTATCTTTTAACGAAAATGCATTCTGCTCAGCTATTATCAACAAAATATCCAAACTATACTAAGCAATTTAATAATAAATAAATATGTTTATATTTAAAGAAAGAACATTTTTTTGCCCGGACTTTTTTTATTTTTAAAATATCGGCAAAAATCTGAATAACTTTCATTTGTATATTAATACAATCCAAATGTATCTAGGCCTGGAAAAATGTCCTGTGTAACTAGTTATTTGATTGTTTTTTGTAAGCACATTTCTAAACGGCAAAAAAGTAATTAGTGTTTCTTCATCTCCAATATTACTTTCTAACTTATTAGGCCCGCAAAGGTTTTGTTGGGACATAAGTATACATACATTCATGATTCCATTACTCAAATTCTAGTAAAAGTTTGTTTAAAAAGGACAAATTTACATTAAAATTTTTATAAATTAAATTAATGAAAGTTAAACAAATACAATTGAACGTCTTTCGTTTGAGCTTTCGATGTTTATTTAAAAGAAGACATATGCTTTCTTATTGTTTTAATCATTAACTCGGCCTGGGTGTTTCGAGAGTCTCGAAGAAGACTAATAACATCAGTCACTCCATTGCTAGGTAGGTCCTTTTCAGCCTTGGTAGCTAAATTGTATAAAACTCCTGCGCTAGCCCCACGTTTGCCTTCCCAGTTTTCAGGACTTGGATCTATCCTGAAAGCAGAAAAAATATATAAACATTTACGTTAAGTCAAAGAGGAAACTTGATGATTAAAAAGGTAATCGGTTAACTTACTTCTCCAACATGTCAAATGCTTTCGCTGACACCCAAAATTCTTCACACTTATAGCATTCATTTGCGATCAGCTGAAGTAATAGAAACGATTCTGGGCTAGTATCCCTTGTAAGAAAAGTATTCCAGGCCTTAAAAGTGAATTAAATTAAAAATGATTATTTAAAGCTTGTACTGTTAACATACCAACTCCGGATGACCGGAATGTATATGACATTTGGCTAAAACCATACAATAGGCGTGTTGATTTTTAATACCGTTGTCTGTTATTTTCACAAGCAGCTCCTCAGCTTCTTTGTAATAGCCAGTGGCACATTTAGCCTGCGCAAAGTTATAGTTAAAGACATCATCATTGACAAAATAACTGCGTATTGAATTCATATAAACCAGGACTTCCTCGAACTGTCCATACAAAAAAAAGGCGGAGGCCATACTTTGTCTGCCTGGTATTGTATCGCATTCCGTAGCGGAACTTCCCACAAGATGAAAGTTTTGCTGCGCTGTTTTGATATGTTCTTTCTAAATATACACATGCATACGTATGTACAACATTTATTCATGTAAAATAAAACCTCTTAAAATAAAGCAAGTAAGAAAGTAAAAGTCGGACAAGCCCGAGCATTTAATACCCTACACCATATATTTTTGACATCAGGTAATAATACCGCGCACTCCTTAAAAAAATTAATTAGCTTATTTATTTATTAATTTATTCGCTAGATTAATTTTCAATTTATAAGGTTAAATGTGATTTTCTTGTGTGTTGGTCTTATATGAGACAAATTGAAAGTTTTTGATTTTTAATGGTGATAGATATACACAAAATTTTGTGAAGTAATATCCGCGCAGTAAAAAAATTGACCGATCGATCATATTTATATTTAGTATCATCATAGTTGGTGGAATAAGAACAAAGTAATAATAGGAGCAAAGGCACAAAAAGTACCATGGTACTGAACAACAGCGGTAAAACTAGCATGGCACTGAATGATTTATTATTTCCATCCATTTCGTTCTGGTTGGTCTTACTACTTCCTTTCCTCTCTACATTTTCCCTTTTTTTTTTGGAAGGATACACAATAGAGGGGGAATTAGAACGTTAATGTATGATAGGGTTTGCCTCTTTTCATCACTCTTTGTAGCCAAACCTAACTTTACGTGTAAAATTCGGTTGGGGTTTTAGTCCCCAGAGATAAACTTGTCCATCATTGGTTTAAACGCATGTGAAGATGAAGTAATATTCCCGGCAGTTGTAACCCAAAATTCTTATTCTGGGGGAGCTTTTTTAGGGGGTAACCAAAAAAGTACATAGATACCAAGCCGGAGGGACGGAGGACATACTTTAATCGATTCAGGAAGTGGTTTAGAGGTAATCTGTATAATTAAAGAAAGGCCTCAGACTATTATTTTTGTAAGTTGCAAACATATGCGCAAATTTAATACACGTAACACGTTTGCGGTGTGGGTATAAAATTATTAACAACATACCGATCCCAATTGTTGTCCTAATGTGGCATGGATCACTCCTTTTAAAATGTACTCATGGGGTGCACTAGGTTGTATTTCCTTCATCAAAGAATGTGCTTCTTTTACGTCATTATTTTTCAAACAAAATATCGCCAAATTAAGGCGTGCTTCTGGAACAATGCTCAATAGGCCTGGAAACACTTTCAAAGCTCCTTCACCATTGCGAAATACAACTAAGTTATGTCTAATAAGATCCATCCCAAATGTTCCGTTGTCGACGATATTTTTAATTTCCTCCTCTGCTACGCGTCCGTTAAAAAGACGAAATTTATTACATGCCTTTAAATTAGTAGCAATAATACTATCTGGGTATTTATTGATATACATCTGTAAAACTTCCTGTGACATGTCATAATAGTCCAGTTTGTAAAAACAAAGAGCCAAATAGACATTAACTGCAGCGTAATCTCTAAAAAATTAATTCTTCTTAAACATTAACGCTCATATTCATAATAATTAAAGTAGGGTTATTAAGGGCTTATTTAACAACTATGCTATTGACATCTGTCAAATTAGCGCTTAATAACCCTACTTTAATTTTTATGAATATGGGGGTAAGAAAATAAACAAGTAATAAGTTAATACACAGGGTTGTCAACTTCTAAATTTCAAAAAGCACTTCGAATGCACATTTTTCTATTAAAAGCACTACACCATTTCCAATTGTACTTAAGAACTTTTTAATTGTATTTCGGAAATTTCTAACTACATAAGTTTTAGAAATTTCTAAATAAATTTCAGAAGTTTTAAATTCAATTTTGCAAATTTTTACTTCAATTTTAAAATTTTCTAATTCAATTTCAGAAAATTCTATTTGAATTTCAGGGGTTTTTAATGCTATTTCAAACATTTTTTTAGAATTTGGAAATTTTAGTTTAGAATTTTCTGTTTGTATTTCAGAATTTTCCATTTTTATTCTAGAATATTTAAGTTTAAATACAAATTTAAAGTTTGGAAATACAATTAGAAAATTGTGAAATAAAAAAAAAAATTCTAAAAGCAAATAGAAAGTTCTTAAATATAAATTTGGCTTTATATTATATTATATGTAATTAAAATACTTTACTAGACTATATATGTATAGAATTTTCCAGTTTTCAGGAAATATTCCCTCTCTTACCGAATTATTAATTATGCTCAACATAACATAACGAAATTTGAATCTTCAGTTTGTCTCAAGTACTTGCTTTATATACACCACATTAACTATAATATCTCTTACTGATTTAATACTGTCCACAAAATAAAAATTGAAATTGTTGGCTATTTTTAAATTCTCCTTATATTCTATTTGATTAAATATTACAAACTGAATAACACTTTGGTTTTTATTCAAAATTAATGTTTTATATGTTTTCCTTTTCATCTTTGACATCAGTTATTCTGTTATAAAAATATTTGCCCTTTTTTTTTGAATTTAAACCTTTTATAGATTTTTAATGCTTCTATAATAAGATCATGCATTGCTTTTATTTTCCAATATTGCTGTTTCGTATTTATTTTTTTTTATTTAAATCGTTTATTTCATTGGTTTCTGTTATACTTAAATATGTATATCTATTTCTTTATTTATGTTTCTCTGTTTTTACCTTAAATATTATGTCTATCAATTTATGGTCGAAATGAAGAACGTTATTTATTTTACTTTTGCATTAAGGATGTAAGAAAAAACTATTTAAAAAAAAATTACTTTTTTGATATAAAAAAATCTTCAATTCCAGGAAAAAGTAACGTAACTACAGAGCGGACTATTCTTGTTTCTTAGAGAAATACTTCAAGTTTTATATTAATATATATAGAAGTTATTAAAGAAACGTCTCATCTTTCATTTAAACTGTAATTGCACAAAAACCATAAGCTTCCCCCCAAAAAAAGATATATGAAATCTGGCATTACATTAATTTTTTCCTGGAATTGCCCATATATTATATTTAACAAAGGCTCAACAAATGCAGTCACATAAAAAAAAAATACTTAAGAAAGTTTTAAAACAAAGGTCTTAGATTTTTTTATTTTATGTACACATCTGCACATATTTTTTTTGTAGGCTCAGATAAAAAAAAATAAATGTTATAAAGAAGCAGCATTAGTATTTCAAGATGTGAAATTATGATTTCCTGCGTTAAAGCAGTTTTGGGTAACTTTAGTGCATTTAGAAAGTTTGTTGCTTTTTTCCACTGACAGCTAAGTTGAAAAACAGGTTTTATTATGAGCGATGCAGTTTTCGGTACTTCTCCGTAAACGCAACGTACTAAAGTTGGGCAACTTTCAACTTTTAATGCACATTCGTCAAATAGTTTGACAGCTACCAGCGGATACAAGGTACATTGAACAAGGTAAAAACAACTGATCAGCTGACCTTTATTTCCGCCATATGTTTTCTAGCTTAGCTTGGCAAATTTTTATGTTATGTTTTTGACAACTTAGCTAGAATTTAGCTACAGCAATATACATGCTAAGTTTTTTCAGTAAGTTGTTATTGTAGGGACGTAGTTCGATGTTTGATGTTTGTTATTGTGTGACTGACAAGGTGCATACATCAGGTGGGATCAGTTTTACGAAAACAGCTAAACCATCATTAGAATTCCAAAGATAGATAACAAAAACTCACAAATTCTTTCATTTTTGAATTGAATTGCTTAATGACTGACGGCACTAATTATAACCATTGTAAAATAAAACGACGCAAAAAAGAAACTAAAACTAACCAGCCCGGCTTGTTTTCTAGCTTGACAATTTGGGATGTTGATTGTTGAGAGAAAATGGCCTGCATACAATAGGTCTGTCTGCGTACACATATTTTGCATCATTTTGTGCAAAATGTTACAAAATCTTGCAAAATGTTGTCTGCGTACTCCAAATCTCTTGCAGCGAGAGAGCCAAAAAGAGTATTTTTTGACAGTTGGAAGTTAGAGAACTTGCAAAATGTTACTGGAGAAATTTCTTCTTGTAAGATTTTGCAACTAGTTTGAACAGCTGTTTTTATTTACTAATTGAATGAAATAATTTTTGTGAAACGAAAATAAAAATTGAAATTTAACAATAGTTAGAATTGTGTTGATTTTTAACGTTTATGCCAAAATTCTTTTGCTTTGTTATTTGAATTGTTTATATACCGATCATCTGTTTCCTTGGAGGATTTTACTGGATACTGTCTGCGTACTTTTTGATATATTTTTAGCCGACAGAGTAAAATTGGTCTTACTCTCCCAAAAAATATTACTGAGTATTTGCTACTGGAAAAGTACGCAGACAGACCTAATATTTTTTATGTTTTACGACATTTGCTACAACTACCAGAACCCAAACTAATTGAATCTTTATAGAGAGAGTTGGAAACCTAGTTTTATTACCAAATATTTCATAGTTTTTTATAACGTTCGTTAATAATTTTCTGCTGTTATGAAAAACTTTATAGAATAATTTGAAATTCGAACAAAATTTAACGCTCGTATTTATAATAATTAAAGTAGGCTTATTAAGGGCTTACTTGACAATTAAAGTGTGCTAATAATTTATTGCACCACTGTATGTACATATATATTTTGAGTTCTCGAAGAAGTATAATGAGTAATAAACACTTAAGCCCAAGGAATAGCTTATCTCTTTGTAATGAAGTGCAAACAGAAATTTTAAACTTTTGTCTATTAATTAATACCTACTTGTTCTCTAGTAATAGCCTCTTGTATATATCAATTGCTTCTTGGTAATGTGCTCTTAGATAATGTAACGATGCAACACTTAGTTGGTCTTGAACATTGTCCTGTAGCAAAACTTGCAATTGCGCAATATTATCATCATTGTTGAATTTGTGAGCCAAATGAAACATCAAACGTAATTTTAAAGGAGTGTTTGGTATTTGTTCTATCAGGTTTTTAGCGTCATCGTACAATCCAAGATAAAACATGCAAACCGCCATGTTCAAATTAAGGTCTTCTGTAGCTGGTTCCATATTGAATATATGCTTGTACATCTCTAATGCCTTTTGATAATCTCCCAAATGAAAATGACAAAAAGCAATCCATTGATTAGTAATGATAAGTTTCCCCTCTTTTTCAGAATCGTAGTAAAATTCCAAAAATATTCGGCCTCCTGTGTAATCACGTTTGATTATAAAGTCATCAAGTGAAGGTGATCTTTTCTTTAAATTAGAATTTGCAATACCCAATTTGTCACGAGCATTGACTGAATCTTTTTTTCCTCTTGATAAGATCTAAAAAATTAATATATGTATGTATTTATTTTGTAATTTTTTAAACTTATTCAATTAGTAAAAATAATTTTATTTTACCATTTTTACGGTAATTTGTTGTGGCTGACTCTTTCAAGACATTCCCATAGCGACAATGCAATAAAACAACCCTGTAACTTATAAAGGGACAAGTACTACATACATATGTATGCATATTACATATCACACACTCAATCAAAAACAATCACAACTCAAAATTTATTAGAATCATTTTTTAGCCAGTTTCTAGATCAAATCTATATGGAATAAAAAAAATTTATTTCATTTGGGTTTCAGTAAACTTCATTCTTATACAGGTGTTTTTTAATTTAGCTTCATCATTAAAAATAATAATTTTTAGTTGTGATTGTTTTTGATTTAGTGTGCGATGTATCGTTACCTTTAGCTGCATCAGTCGCGGATTCAGGGGAGGGAAAAAGGCAAATTAACCCCCCCCCCCCCCAAATTGTTTAGGACTTTTACTTGATTTAATAAATAAAAATATTGGTAGCTATGAAACAAACGTTTTATAAATTTTATTAAACATCGAGTTGATGGTCCTTCGCTATCTTCTGAAAATACAAACTCGGAAGGTATTTTTCGTTCACTTCTGCTGGATAGAAAATTTAAGGCAACCATTTCCAAGTTTACCCTTTAGATCCTTTATATATATACATATGTATATCGAAAACATCCCAAAATAAAATAAAAAAAATTATTTTTGCCAAAACCAATGATCTATCAGGAAAACGCCAAATTTCTTTCGCTTTAAGGTATTTATTTTAACGTAAACGAAAAGTTATTTAAAGAAGAAGA
This sequence comes from Melanophora roralis, assembly GCA_963583895.1. Taxonomy (NCBI): domain Eukaryota; kingdom Metazoa; phylum Arthropoda; class Insecta; order Diptera; family Rhinophoridae; genus Melanophora; species Melanophora roralis. The sequence continues at coordinate 127,987,864 of OY757187.1, read as the reverse complement.
ATTTATCGGCTCAACGACGAATTTGAAGAGGCTGTAAATAATATTGGCGATTACGTCGAATTGTCAATTAATGCGAACACTATCATCAGTAGTTTTAAAAGCTTTGAAAAACGTTGGTCTTCATTTGGAAAATTGTGTAGGGTTTAAAACACACGGCTATGTTGCTAGAAAATAAAGCAATAAAAAATATACAAGAAACCGCAAAAAATGCAAAATAAACGCCGTGCTATTCCCATAAACTTAACAACTCGATTTCAAAAGGCAACAAGGTATCAATAATACCAAAAGTTGTATCGTTTGTTAAAGAAAATAAATCAGCAATTTTGTTAAAAAACCTGATCCTTAGCGGAATGCAGATGTGCTGAAATATTTAGGTAAAGTATATGTATATAAAAAGTCCTTATTTTCACTAAGTTGACTTCCGAACACAGTCTGGATCAGTAGACTTGAATTTTGTATTTCAATATCAATATGGAGAAAAGGTACTAAAAATATAAACCAAAAACTTTCCTACCACTTAGTTAACTTCCGACACATGCCATATCATAAATATAATAATAATAATAATAATAATTAAAAATAAAACAAAACTTGACAAAATTATTTTTGGCTACTTTGTTGACTTCTGGCGCAACCTGGTTAATAACTCTTAATTTCACGTTTGAAGATTATAACCTCTGATCCTTACGGTTAAAAATTTAAAAAACAAACATATTTATTTTTTTTTTTTGAGGACAATCAAACGCAATCAGTAAGCACAATCAAAATATATTTATATTTAAAAAAATACTAGAAAAATATTTATTTTTTTCGGGACCTGTCGCACACGATTTGATTATAAAAATATTATTTTTTTTGTCCGTTAGGATCCAAAACTTAAGAAAAGTACCAAAAATATATTTATATTTTTTTGATACCTTTCAGAAAGCAATTTTAATTGTGTTTCTGCCTGTATTGCTCCAGAAGTTACAAAATGGACCTAAGCAGCATCAAATTATTATTTTTACCCTGTCTTGTCCCTTAGAAACCAACAATTTTAAAAAAAGTACAAAAAATATAGTTTTTATTTTTTGAGACCTGTCAAACACAATTTAAGTTTGGGTTTTTTTAAGTCTTTTACAAAAAGTATCTAATAAGTACCAACAATTAATTTTTTTCCATTTTTGAACCCTGATTTTATTCCGTAATGACAAAATTTTAAAAAAGTAACAAAAACAAGTTCATATTTCCGTAAGACCTATACATTTTGTTTTTATCTCTATTTATTTATCAAATTTTAGTTTTTACATATTTTTAAAAAAAGGGGCAGACCCGGGTCCGTTTGCTATTTAAGTAAATAAGAAACTTAAAGTGAATGAAAAAAAAAATTGTTTCTAGTACATTTTTTAAATTTGTTTTTAAAATGAATCCTGCGGGTGCATTGCAATGGCCTTCCTACGCCAATGGATTTGGTGTCAACCAAAACCCTATCTATAATAAAAAAAATATTATATTACAAATTTATAAATTCCAAAAAAGTTAAAACTCCAAAAACTTTGTAATTTGAAAAAAAAAAAAATTCAATAAAATCGACATGTTGCCAAACCTCAATTTTATTCGCCCAAACCACAAAATAAAACCGCCACTTTTGGCGTATAATCGCCATTACTTACAGCCCTGGATATGTGTTTCTTTTATAGACGAGTATAAGGTTATTTCATAGTTTTTTGTCCTCTTACAAGGTTTCCCTAGAGTATAGATGTACTTTTTCAACTCCTGCAACACGAATCTAGTCACCTCGTCGTAATCCGTTCGGATCCAACGTGACTTTTAGTCCAAATATAAAGCGATTTGTGTGCAAACTTAAAAATAAACTAAAAGCTATACTTAAAGGAACATGTGGTAAGAATCTGAAAATAGTTTTGAATGTTAAATGTTTTCCTTTTTAATTAATTATTTTGCTGTTGCACCTTGAATACATAATACCAACTGAAAGGTTTGAGTCGAACATTCCCCGTATGGAGGCATCTGCAAAATCCCACTGATAACATAGTGCGCCAACCGATTTGCCAGTTTTTCGTTGCCAGGCCCATAAATTTGCTACTTGAATGTGTCGATTGATGCGTTGCCAATAACTTAAATCTATACCTTGTCGTGAGACCGTGGCTGCCAAAGAATACAAGTGTCTTTTGTATCGTGCAGCAAAAGCTATGTCCGTCATAATTGACCTTGGTTTGGTACATTCTAGCAATAGTTCTGCCCCAAATGCCAAATGATCACTTAAAGCACGCAGGAACGACAATGTGGCCCGCCCACTATTCTTTTTAATGCCATAAAAGTTAGCCGTCAATGTCGAATTGTTTGTGCATAGTTCTATACATGTTTGGGTTTGTAAGGAAGTATCGTCATCTGCTTTTTGCAATTCAGTTTCAAGTCTCAAGCAACGAAATGGGTAATAAAGAAACCCGATATTTGTTGAAAGTGTTGTGGGGTTGATGTCCGCCCGAATTGTTGGAGTTTGCTTTAAAGTTAAAATTGGATTGTTCAAGAGTTTTTTTTTCGGTTAACGTCAAAAACATATGTACATAAGTATGTACATATGTACTAATGAATGTACTCACCATAATATCACCGTGCCATTGCGCTGTGTATATTCCACCAATTCGAAGTCCAGAGGGCTTATTATGGCTTAAAATCCAATTGGCAATTAATGATTTATTTGTAGATAATAGATGAACATAGTCCAGCTCGATGCCATCAAAAAGTGTAGGTTTTATTCGTTGTGCTAAAAAGTGCAATTCAGCTATAGTGCCGGGATTAATATGTGAACGGGCAGCAGCATATTTTTGAAAACTAGCAGGAAATTCTGCTTTGAATTTTGGTGGACATTTATTACGGCTCATATCTTTTATTTGCTTTTTTTTAAATATTAAAAAATATTCGTAAAATTGAAATATAAAATAAACTAAAAAAATAAAGTTTGAATAAAACAAAATATTGAATAACTACAGGGTGCCTAGGATTCAATTGGGTACACTTAAAAAATTATATGTGTAACTGACTGTAAGTTAAAAAAAAAAAAAATAGACTTATTTATTAATATTAAAAAAGGTAAAAAAACTAGAAAAAAACTAGAAAAAATAGATAATGACTGTAAGTTATTTAGGAAGTATTTCGTAAAGTTATTTTTAAATGAAAAGGGTAGTCATAAAGTCATATGTCTTAAAAAAATAAAACGAAAAAATACTACTGCTGTGAGCATCCGCTCATAATTAAGTGCGCTATTTTAAATTTGAATTAGCTGCTGGAGAAAACAGAAAAATAAGTAATTTCAAAAATATTTTAAAATTAATGACTGCGACTTGGTAATTATATCAACGGCTCCACTAAAGAGTTTCGGCTGCCCAGCTCAGGTTTCTACTGTTTATGACAAAACAATAAACACAGTTCAAAAGAGTTATTATTATAGAACTTTTTTCTTTTAAGCACAACAACAATTTTTTTAAACTATTGTAAAATATTAAAACTTTAAGACAATATGACTTGATAGCATACCGTTTGAATACCCCAAATATTTTTTAAAGCTTTCACTAAACAAAAATACTGATTATCAATTGAAATTAATTTAGTCAATTATTTCGTAGTAAAATTAGACTTTATTTTTTTCTGATACTTTGTGTTTTGCTGTAAATGACATAAAGTCTAATTATTTTAAATGAAAATGAAATATTTTGTTTTGTATCAGAAAAAAAATAAACAAAGTTAAATATTACTGAAAAATAACTGATAAAATTAACTTCAACTGAAAGTCAGTATTTTTTTATGCAGTTGAAGCTTTAAATAACTACTTTAAAAAAATTTTTTAATTTTTAATTTAACTGTTTTTCCATTCAAAAAATTTTTACGGAATAATTTCTAAATAACTTACTGTCAGTTACCCTTATAATTTTTAGGTGTAGTATGTATAGAAATTGCCACGCGTCTTTATTTCAAGTTACTTACATTTTGCTCTACATCCCCAGTTCTCACTCACTCTTCCCGTTTCCAGCCAGCATTAACATAAAACTGGATTATGTAGCTTTTTTTATTTTGTAGGAGAACCAACACCGTTCTACCCTCGAAAAGTTATTTAATGGTTTTGTGTGTCATCCCAGACAATGGCATTATAAAGTGTTGACAGACGGTGGTAGAGTACCTGAGAATATTCTTGTCAGTCGGTCGTGTGACAATGATCTGACAATGACAAGTTAGTTTTGTAATGTATTATATTATCATATTATAGTAGTAATGACAACACTGGCTGTAAGTTGTTTCGTGACATCTTTATTTTCATTTTCAAGAGGTTTTTACTTGTGCGATTTTTAAGAAGGAGTAAAGTAGTGAAGATAGAGAACGTCACGTGGTAGAACTAAAACTTAGATTGTATTTTCCTTAAATCCTAAAAGTTATGAATTAATTAATAAATGAATTATGGTATTTGAAATATGAAAGATCGCGTGTTGTTTTAATACACAATAAATGGCGACGAGGATTAAAGCAAAAATCGAATAAATAGTAAATTAAAGTGCAACTCGAATACATAAAGAAAAACAGAGTTCTTAGGCAAAAACTTTTAACCTCAAAGTGCAATGGAGGCTCAAGTGCAGCAATTGCTACAAGCAATAACCGTCATGACGACAACAATAAAACAGCAGCAGATTCAACAATCTAATAATACCAGCGTGAATATCATTTCAAATTTCGATGCATTCGACCCCAAAACTGAGTCATTTCGTACGTATAAAGAGCGCCTGGAAATTCATTTCCAAATAAAGAAAGTATTCGAGAACAAAGACCTGTGTGCCAAATTACTTTTGCAATACATTGGATCAGCAACATACTCTGTTTTAACAACATTATCTTCACCTAAAAACGTAAATGAGCTAAAGTACAACGAAATACTGGAGCTTCTTAGTGCACATTTTTGTCCAAAAAAAAATATTTTTGTAGAGCAACACAAATTTCTTTCCGAAATACAAAACATCGAACAAACTATTTCAAACTTTGTAGCAACCTTACAAAATCGAGCAACAGATTGTGGATTTGTTTGCGAATGTGGCAAATCAGTGTCTGATATATTTTTGAGAGCACAATTTATCAGAGGTCTAAGCGATGGAAGCATTCGCGAACAATTATTGCAAGACCCAACGTTAACGTTTACACAAATTGTTGATAAAGCAACAGCATTAGAAGCCGCCAAAATAAATAATAAGGCAATTGAGAACAACACAGCAGGCAACAGCATAAATCAAGTTCAACATAAACAAATTAACAACCGACGTACTGACGGGAATAGAAACCGCAGCATTTCGAAAAACCGGAAAGCCAAATCAACAACACGAGTCAACTACAGTGAATTAGGTATAGAAGGGCTATGTCTTAGATGTGGCCGTAATAACCATCTTTCAAGCGATTGCAAAACAAATAAAAGCAAGTTAAAATGTCATTCGTGTGGCAGGTATGGGCATGTGCAAAAGGTCTGTATTCAAGATAAAATGAAACAGAGTAAACATCAAAGAAGATGTGACAATAATACATCAAACGCCATCGAAACAATAAATACAACCGAAAGCTACTTCGGGGTAAATCAAATTATCGATATTTATAATAATACATCTGTGCCATTTGAAGATTTGAAAAAATTTTATACAAACATATATATTGAAGGAAACAAGCAATTATTTGAGGTTGATTCGGGCGCCGGGTACACATTAATTCCACAAAAAGATTTTACAAAACTAAACGTTAACTCTCCTGTACAGAAAACAAATATAGTGTTTAGATCGTATACGGGGGACATATTTGTGCCACTAGGTGTCGTTAACGTCAACGTTAAATATAAAAACAAAACATCAAAAGAAGATATGTATGTGGTATCGTCGGACCGTACCGCCCTATTAGGTCGAGTATGGATTCGTCATTTAGAAATCAATTTAACTGAAATTGATCAGCACGAGCAGTGTGAAACGCATGATGGAAATAAAGTAAATTTAATTTCAAAAATAAAACAACAATTTGCAGATATTTTTGAAGAAAAAGTAGGATGTATTCCAAATTTAGTAACCAGCTTAAAACTACGTGACAATGCTAAACCAGTGTTTCTGAAAGAAAGGCAGGTACCCTTCGCACTACGTGAGAAAGTTGAACGCGAACTGAATGCGTTGGAAAAAGATGGCATCATTACTAAAGTAAACACAAGCAACTGGGGGTCACCCTTAGTGGTAATACCGAAACCAGATGGGAATGTGCGTTTGTGCGTTGACTACAAGGTAGCTGTAAACCCTCAGCTTGAGGCCGCACATTACCCAATAAGGAAAATTGACGAAATTTTTCACAAACTCAAACATGCAAAATATTTTTGTAAGCTTGATTTATACAAAGCGTACCTACATGTAATGGTGGATGAAGAGAGCAAACAAATTCAAACGATCTCCACGCATAGAGGTACGTATCAATTTAATAGATTATCTTTCGGTATTAAAACTGCGCCAAATGAGTTTAACCGTATTTTAGATCAAATTTTGCAAGGTCTTGAAGGAACAATCTCCTATTTCGATGATATAGTCATATACGCATCGACGTTATCTGAATGTGAGCATCGACTGATAAAATGTTTTGAAAGATTAAGCGAATACAATTTACACATTAACAAAAACAAGTGCGAGTATTTCAAAGAACAAATTAAATACCTTGGCTACATTGTGAGCCACAATAAGATTTCAAAATGTCCTGATAAAGTACGTGCAATTGTTCAACTACCACGCCCACAAAATAGAGAAGACGTTAGAAGGTTTCTCGGCATGATAACGTACTATGCCAAATTCCTGCCAGATCTATCTACAACAACGTTCCCACTTCGCCAACTTCTAGAGGCAAACAGGAAATTCCAGTGGACAACAAAGTGCAAAGAAGCTTTCGAAGAATTGAAGCGACAGATACAGGAGGATCGAGTTATAGTGCCGTATGATCCATCCTTACCAGTTACCTTAGCGTGCGATGCAAGCCCAACCGGCATAGCTGCAGTTCTATCTCACATCATAGAAGGGAGCGAGCGCCCTATCGCATTTATTTCCAGATCCTTGACGAAGGCAGAGCAGAACTATAGCCAGCTGGACAGGGAAGCTCTTGCAATAATTTTTGCTGTTGACAAATTTTTCATGTATTTATACGGGAGAGAGTTCACATTAATAACAGATAACCGTCCACTGTCCAGAATTTTCCACCAAAACGCCAAAACACCAGCCATGACATCAATGAGGCTCCTTAGATACGCATCTTTTCTTCAAGGATTCAATTATCAAATACAACACCGTACCGCCCAAAACAACGTCAATGTGGACTGTCTATCGAGAGCCCCGGTCCAGGGGAAGCCAGAGTTCAATTTGTTTTTAGAAGAGGAAATTCAGGACATCCAAAACCAAATAATCAACGAAATTTCAAACTTTTCAATAAATGCTTCAACCATTTCTAGAGAAACAGAGCGGGACCCTGATCTATTAACACTAAAGGAAGCCTTAATTAGTGGAAAAAAAATTGATCCCGAATACACAATTCAAGCGGGCGTTCTGTTTAGAGGTAGCCGGGTTGTAATCCCAGTGAGCTTACGAACAGAAATCTTAAACGAGCTACACCATACTCACATGGGCATCGTTAAGATGAAGCAATTAGCTAGGAAATATTGTTTCTGGAAGGGCATCGATGCAGATATAGAAAACTTGGTAAAATCGTGTCCTAGCTGTGCAAAAGTACGGAAGGAACCTCCGAAAGTAGTTACTCACCATTGGGAAGAGCCTATTGAAAATTTTCAGAGGGTACACATAGACTACGCTGGTCCTTTTCAGAACCACTTTTTTCTCGTATTAGTAGATGCAAAATCAAAATGGCCTGAGATCCGTATTATTAAAAGTTCGCCTACAACTGAAAAAACCATAGAACTACTTCAAGAAATATTTGTCACACATGGCCTGCCACAAATTATTGTCTCTGACAATGCTTCGATTTTTCAAAGTACAACTTTTAGAAATTATTGCGAACGTAATGGAATTATGCAAAAATTTATAGCACCCGGGCATCCGGCAACGAACGGCTTAGCAGAGAGATACGTGCAAACCTTAAAAACAAAGTTGAAGGCGATGGAGGACGATACATCACCACTACACATAAAGGTACAACAAATAATTTTTCGTTATCGGGCAACACCATTGGCATGTGGTAAAAGTCCATCACAATTGTATCTTGGTCGTGATTTTCGTATTAAACTAGACGCCATACGCCCAATAAAACATTCAATGTCTGCAGAAATTACTCCCATAATTCGAAAACTAAATGTGGGGGATAGGGTGCAAGTCCGGGGGTACGACGGCAGAAAACCAACCTGGAAATTTGGTATTGTAAAATCAAAGTTTGGACAGCTTCACTACCAGATAAAACTCGACAATGGTTATGAGCTAAAGCGACACATAAACCAGTTACAGAAGTCAGCGGTGGAAATATCGAAAAAGACAGTAACTTTTGCTGAACAACCAAAGCGTAGCAATCCTGCAATAGAAGAGATAATCATTGAACGTAGTCGACTCCAAATGAACGAACCAGCTCACCAGCCACGTCAATACCCTGAGTCTGAGGACAGCCAAGAAAGCCCTTTAAGAAGATCGAGCCGAGCTAGAAGGTTACCTGTGCATTTAAGAGACCATGTCCTCCATTAAGCGTGGGAGACTGTAATGTATTATATTATCATATTATAGTAGTAATGACAACACTGGCTGTAAGTTGTTTCGTGACATCTTTATTTTCATTTTCAAGAGGTTTTTACTTGTGCGATTTTTAAGAAGGAGTAAAGTAGTGAAGATAGAGAACGTCACGTGGTAGAACTAAAACTTAGATTGTATTTTCCTTAAATCCTAAAAGTTATGAATTAATTAATAAATGAATTATGGTATTTGAAATATGAAAGATCGCGTGTTGTTTTAATACACAATAAGTTTACACGGCTATTTTTGTCACTTTTAAAACATATTCAATATAAAACAAAATAATTAATAACACTAGACTAATACGATAAAAATTTTTCATGAAATAAAAGCACGCAATTTTATGTTTCTAGACGAGAGGTATAGTTAGCTTTTCCTCGCACTTTCTTCTTTTCTAAAAGTAGTTTCATGAAAAATTTCATTGGATAAGTCTGGTTTAAGACCAGTGTGTTAGCCACACTTATACACTGTTGGTCACATATAAAAATTTGCAATAATATAAAATTGAATCTACAACACTTAAAAAAAAAAAGCAATGAAGTAACCTACGTATTGTAACAAAGGGAGTTCAATTACATTGACTCACAAAACGTTGAAATTGCGTACATTTACAAAGAACAGCAAATGAGCTAATAATTATTATGTAGGTCATAAAACAAAGAACAGTTACGAATTTCAGAGAATCGGTAAATATTTTGTCTGACTGAGGACCTACAACTGAAATTGTAAATTTAGACAAACAATTTTGCAAGAATTTAATTAAAAAAACAAGTAAGAGCGCTATATTCGGCTGTGCCGAATCTTATATACCTTCACATTGGTCTCTTAATATACCCAGCCGAGTTATTTTGTACTGCAAATAATATAATAAAAATACCTTGTGCGAGCTTTAAATTCCATAGAAAACTTTACAAAATTTTAACGTTCGTATGAATAATAGAAATAGATGAGGAACGTTTGAGATCGACAAGTTTAAAAGTTTTCGACATTATTCATATTAAAAGGTTAATAAAAGTTGTTAATTTTTATGGGATGTTCTAGTTCCCCGCTCCTCTCTTTGTAAAATATTCGAAGTCGATAGCTGTTATAGTTTTCCAGATGTGGCGTATCGAATATTTCATAAAAATTGTTAATTTTTATTGGAGCTACCTCTTCTTCGCCCTACACCCAAAAAATTTTCTCTGCAAAGCGTAGGCCTTATTGCCCAATTACTTTTGTTTAACATTTGATGTCGATAGCTGTTATAGTTTCCGAGAGATAGCGTATCAAAAATTTCATAAAAATTGTTAATTTCTATGGGAGCTACCCCTTGTTCAGCCCCCACCCAAAAATTTTTTTCATCAAAGCATAACTCTTGAATTCCAATTACTTTTTGTTCAACATTTGACTTCGATATCTGTTATAGTTTCCGAGATATAGCGCATAAAATATTTAACTAAATTTGTGCAATTGTAAGAAAAATACCACTTCCCCTGATCCTATCTGATTATTTAGGTCTCTACTTTAGGAGTATCCGTACCAAGTTTTGTGGCAAGAGTGACTATATTTACTGAGATATATAGGGATATCTCGGTCAATAGTGAACCGATTTTGCTGATTTTAAATACTGATTGTTTCTAGGATATTTCTAATAGTTTGACAACAATAACTGGTCTGTATCTTTTTATTTGACTCCGGAAACTTGATTTCAACAGATGGACAGACGGACATGGCTATATTTACTTCCCTATCTATAAAGATCCAGAATACTTTATGGGGTCGCAAATGGATTATAAAGAAATTACAAACGGAATGAAAAATTGATATATACCCTTATCACTATGTGAAGGGTATAATAAGAGTTTTAGTTTCTGTTAAAAAAATTTGTTAAGCTGGTTAAATATTTGAATTGTCTAAGTAATAACTTTGTTTGATTTAAAAATCAAATTAAAATATTTTTAGAGACTATTAAATAAATTTACTAAAAAACAAATTATTTTAAACAAGAATTTGTTTGAAAAAAATATTTTGCAGTTTTTTCTGTGTATTCTAACTGAGCACTTTAAACGGTGGCTTAGCAGAATTAAAACGTGCTGCAGCTAAGTGCATCATTCAAAACTCCTTAGCAATCTTTATACCTGACCTCATACTTTACAATATAAATTTATTTTTCTCAAACGTAATTTAATACATACATATATTCAATATTTCGCCACTCTGATATGCAATTATTAGCAAGTTATTTTCAAGTAATAATGTTATGTCATGTTATTTTGGTTTAAAATGAATCTTACTGTTTGATAAATAATTTAAAAATTACAATAATTAATATTTGATAAACAATTATTCAAGTTCGATCTTATAACCCAAGTCAATAGAGGCTCTTATGTGTTCCTTGAGATTAATAAATCCATTCCGTAACGACTCTTGCATTATAAACTCACGAAGTTTTTCTTCCGTCTCACAAAACACCAAATTGTCAACATTATCAATCATTTTCTGCAAAGATACTTCCATGCGGTGCAAAATTAACAGAGCCTCACTCTCACCACCCCTGCTTTCTGTTGTGTCGTTCACTTCGCCCGCAACTGGTCTAAGTCCACTTGCTAGTTTGACAAAACCTTGAGCTGCTGTAAAATCCAAGCCAGTAACTTTGTGACAGTCAATGACTACGGGTACTTTGAATTCGGCTTGCGCGGCAGCCTTAAGCACTTTGGCACGTAAATGATTGATCGCGGGAAAATAAACGCCATTACCTGGAGTAACACATATATATTGCATATCATCAATCTGTAAAAAATACGCATATTGAGGAAAAAAACTAAAAAAAATTTATATTGAAATAAGGCACCTCTTTAATTTTCACGGCTATTTCCGGACGTGCCCACAAAAAGAGTAAGTGCAATATATTGATAATAATGCTAACAAATAAACCCACTTCGACGCCACACAAAATACAAACGACGAAACACACAATCCATAGTGCAAAGTCTCGTTTCGACTCATGCCACAAGCGCAGAGGCAATTGAAAATCAAGTAGCGTAAATATAGAACAAATCAATATTGCCGCAAGCGTAGCTTCTGGTATATAATTGAAATATGGGCTCAAATAGCTAAGAGCGAGCAAAACAATTACACCTTAAAATGTACAACAACATTAACATATTCAAACAATTAGTAAGATTGTTTACCTGCATATAAGTTTGCCATTGGAGTTTTTAGACCGCATGCATTACTAATAGCATATCGGGTAAAAGCGCCAGAAGACGGCATTGCCTGGACACAAGAGCCAAATATGTTGCACAAACCCAAAGTGGCCAGTTCTTGGTTACTATTAACCATGCCCGTAGGATCTATCAAAAAAAGTTCACAATATACATACATATGTACATATGTATGCACATACGCAAATATTTTTTTATTTTTATAATGAAGAATGTACTAAGTATAAAAAAGGGAAATGAATAATTTTACTTAATTTTCCTATCGAAATATTGGTAAGAACACCAATCACTGGTATAACAACAATGCCCACTTTTAGTTCTGATAGAATATTCCAAAAGTTATACGTTTTCTCTGGAGTCTCAATGACAAAAGCCGGCAACGTAAAGTTGGGCAATCCAGAAAGAGCATTTTTGCTTAAAGCATAAGGCACTTTAGTTTCAACTTCCAACCACATATACGATGCAATCGCAGTTATTAAAACTATTAACGTGTTGCGAGAGAATGATACATAACGACAGCATAAGCCAACCGGCTTGCCAATTTTTGAATTGTGGCTGATTTTTTCTAAAAACTTTAAAAAGAATTAAAAAAGAAAATAAATCCAAGTACGGATATAAACATACAAACAGAGTTGTTTAGTACAAATGAATCATTTTCGTTTGACTTACCTCAAATCCAATAAGAAAAAATATAGCACAAATACCCATTACAAAGTCCCCACTGTTGCCTTCTTCGTACCTTTGGTAGAGTATCGTGACTGATTCTATAAAGTTGGATGCTAAATACTTGATGCCCAACAGCACTTTTATTTGAGATTCAATTACCAACACAGCAGTTGCTGATGAAAATGCTTTTATAACTGGAGTCGAAATGAATTCAAATATAAATCCTTAAACATTTTAAAATGATAAGAGAGTAAGAGACAAAAATTAAAGATTAAAATAATATACATTAACTCAGATTTCGCCAAAATAGCTCAGAGTTTGTAATTTGTGATAGTGTGAAATAATTTAATAAATTTTTAATAGATTGCACATATTTCTTTACATGAGTGATCGCTTTAATTTAAAAAAAATATTAGTAAGGTTACATTATATTCTCAACTATATGACAAATAAACTTATTAACACAGCAATCATCTTTTCTTTATATAAATCTCAAATCTCAATTTTTGGGAAAAATGACTTTTCAAAAGCAGATGGCTCCTCTGTGGAATACCCATCTGTGGTAAAAATTTCAAAGCAAGAATTGAATTACTTATTATGCTATCTTAAAGTTCATTTTCTTTGGCGAAAATAAATGCTAACCTTCATTGTAAATTTTCAAAACTTTAAAAAACGTATACATAATTTTTTATAAATCATCATCATATCATGTTGCATTTGGCGTGCTAAACAGCGTTCTGATTTCGAGCCAGAAATTAATGGTCCACCTACCCATGCATACAACCACCTTAACTTATATAAAATTTAAAAGTATAAAAGTTTTGCATATGGCCAATTCCATGTGTGACAATTTAAATTTTCAATCTAAAAAAAGGCTGTGACATCGTGAATTACATATATGTTTTTAAGCGTTTAATAGTAAGTAGACACTGAAAGAACATGCTTTATGCTCGCAATGACCGCTTGAAGACTGTGACGGGCGTGACCTTACAAATTTAAATTTTTTAATATTTTGATTTTAAGATCGTGTTGTAAAAAATATTTTTAAATACGGGCTAATTTTTTTTATCTTACACGGTAGTTTAAAGGGTTTTTAAATACAATTAATGCTTTACTTCTACGAGAAACAATTTTTGCTTAAAGAAAATCTTTTTGAAAACGTGAAGGGTGTGACGTTTTCATCAAAACATAAAATGAAGTGCCGATTATTCAATTTGCGATAAGCGTAAAAATCTTGTGAAATAAATTAAAAATATATAAATCGATTTATTTATATTTCGATCAATTTTGTTCTCTTTTTGGCGTAAGTTCATCGACTTTCTAAGAAGAAGAAAACGATTTGTTCTTATTTTGGGCCGTTTTGCGTGGAATTGACCATATATTGGTACCTTATATAATAAATAAGTAAAAATGATGTATATTTATTATAATATATCGGACTTTACCGACAAAAACTTGCTTGCTTTTTTTTTAACAATTTACTTTTACAAAACGTCCTAGAAGTTGTAAATTGTTGTCATAAATTGTTGTGGGTGACCTCCATATAAACGCGTTTTTAATTAAATATTTGTAAATAAAGTGCTAATAAGAATTAATAAAATACATTTTCATAAAACGTTTTGTAAATTGTCCATCAATTTTTTAATTTTTGTTTATTGAATTTGGGCATTGGCATAGGAAGGCCATGCATCCCCAGAATTCATTTTGCATAAGGTTAATTAATTTACGCTGTCCATGGTGCAAATGGCTAGTATGATGCAAGAAATGCAAAATATGCAGTCGGCTATTTTGCAGGCCTTACTTAAAAGGCCATGAACTGTCTCAGGATTTGTTTCTGGAGCGCAAACGGCATCTGCCAATACAAAAACCAACTCGAATACTTTTTAATATTCCAACAAATTAATGTAATGTAGATTTCCGAGACTCATATGACATCTAGAAGCACTTGTAAAAAAATGGCTATACTTTTTACGATTCGAAGGATTCGTGAGATGGATCATGTGGTGGCTCGGCTATAATAATAATATCAAGAATCAAACTTCAATGGATGGGTGGCCTCTTCAAATGTTATATACAAGCAACCAACGTCTGCGTTAATGAATTTTCCAATAGCTTAGCTTTTTCGTCAGTTTATTGTTTAGCCAAATTCTCAATAACGAAGGATAAGTACAAACGTTTTTACAAATCTTAAGGTGCCCGCTTATTAGCTGCTAGAGGCTATAACGCTAACCATACGTACTACGGCCCCCGCCTAATTAATCCCAGAGGTCGTGTTTTGTATGATTCCGTATCTGCAATGGAACTAACGTTATGTCATCTGGCCAAATGATTACAATAAAACTGCAGACGTTCTCAATTTAGGCGTAACAAAAGTTATATTCCTGGAACTTATCGAAGCTCAAGCCTCGTTCGGTTTATCTCTAAACCACTCACCCACAATAATCACTACTTTAAATCGTTACCAAATTGCAACAAGTGATATTTTTTTTGTCTAAAGAATTAATTGGTTAAAATACCAAAAATTATCAGCACCCACTACTTCTTCTTACTACCGTCAGACTAAATATAACATAATTTTTTTCGACCGATATGCAACAGTTTTTATCTAAAAATAGTAAAAGCACGAAGAGAGTGACAAAGGCATAGATCACCCCAACTTAAAACTAAGCTGAAAGAATGTATATACAAACCAATTAAAAAATTTGCTGCAGTTTTACAGAATGCCATATATTAAGGTGAATTATTAACTGTGGCAATCAGCAAAATGTCTTTAAAGACTCTTTATCGCAAAACCCCACTACGTAGTCTGAGAGGATCCTGGGAGAGAAATGATCGAGAAAAATGGGATTTGCTTGAAAGTCAGTTCGGAACGCCGCTGGTTAATGACAACAGTGGACGGTACGCGCTTTAGGGCCATGTAAGCCGAGTTTTTTTCCTGCCGCAACTTAACGAATTGGGACTGGAGGACATGTGAGGATATTCTAAAGGCGGTGTTCCCGGGCGCCCCATCTCTCGTTTCGGCGATTTTCATTGGTCCGCAAGATCGACCTATTTAACCTTTCAGACTTTTTTGTGAGGTATACGTTAAAAAGGTCGATACCCTAGAAGCCCTCAGGGACAACATTCGACACGAGTGCGAGAATATGTCGCCCGAAGTTCTCACCGAAGTGATGAAAAATGCCATATAGCGAGCCCGTATAGCAATCAATTGTGACGGCGCCTATTTGGCCGATATTATCTTCTCGAATTGACCAATAAAATTCTAAAGGTTCAAATAAACAGAATCCAACAACAGAATCTAATTTTTTTTTGTAGAAGAAAAAGATCGGATGGATTCTTTTGGCCCACCTTGTACTAATAAAATTAAAGTTAACGCAAATGCCATGCTTAACAAATTTGCTTCAACAGAAAGCCATAAATTATTAGTTTTATAAAAATATTTTTTTGCTTTTTATGTAATTACAGTTATTTTAAATGAATTAAACTTTTTTGTTAAGGTTTGGTTTTAATAAACCGCTAAAAGCTGGTTTTTAAATTGTGTGTCTCATTTATTTACCCATTTGAAATGCTGACATAATCAATTGCACAACACCGCTCAAGAAGGTTAGGATGAAAGCAAACTCAATTGGCTTATTTGCCGTGAATGGAACGCTGACCAAAGCTACCAGACTAGTAGGCCCGATTATAACTTTGTCAATTGAACCAAAAAACAAATAAATAAAGCAACCAATGAAGGCGGAGCACAGACCATAACGAGCCGGTAACCCTGCCAACAGAGCACAGGCTATGCTTTCGGGAATAATGGTCAGACCTAAAGTAATGCCAGCAATGGCGTCATTAATGCCCCATTCCACGTTGTACTTGCCGATCCAGTTTATAATACAAAATCGTTTGCAAATAAAAATTTTTGCTTTTTGGGCGGGTGTTCGATCAGATTTGGTTGTGAACACAATTTGCTTCGGTTTTGGAGATATGAGATGCTCTCGAAGCATCTGTGTTTGTTCCGTTGAACCGGTAGCCGCTAACGGTGATGCGGGTAATGAACGAGACGAATGAATTGACATATTTAATTTCTTATTTTTCTTTATTCAGATATTTTAATTTTTCACTTAATTTTTATATACGTATTATAAATTGTAGCTTCTTTATTCAAAATAAATCTCTTGACACTTTTTAATTATCGAATTTCAAACATGTCTGTAATGTTTAACTGTTGAACTGATTATGATTAGATTTATTCACATCATTAAATTAAGTCGCACTTGCTATTTTGTATTTGTTCTCTTAATTATCACCATCATCTCGTATCTCCTTTTGTCACTTGAGATTGCACTTTTTTTTTTATTTTTTTGAATGTTTTCAGAATTTTTCCAGCCGTTATTTAAGCACATTCAAAAGTACTTATTTATACTTACAATTTAGAGGTGTAAATTATTATTATAAAACCAAAAATTAAACAAACATAAGTACTACGTACATACATATCGCATCCTAAATCAAAAACATTTTTTTACAACATTCATTAGAGTTTCTTCTTTTTTTTAACTAGTTCTCATATCAAATTGCTTGCCAACACGAACATTTCATTTGCTTTTTATGAAACTTCATTCTAAGACGGTTTTGTTTAACCCTAATTGGTTACACAGTTAGAACTATGTTTTTGAAAGCAGTAAAGAAGACACTCATGAGATATAATAATTTTGAGTTGTGACGATTTTTGATTTAGTGTATGAAAGTGTTTTTTGAATGTTTTTTTTTTTGTTTGAGGTTATGTGTTCTTTTTTTAATTTTTCAATTATGTAAATAAAGAAAAGCCCCCTAAAATAAAAAAAAACTACTAACTACTATATGCGCGATCGAATGACTAAAAGATGTTTAATGGATTTAAATTTCCAACATCTCAATTATGTGCAAGCCCACCAAACAATTTTGAGATATATTTTTAAAAGGTGAACATATAACAACTGCAAGTGTAAAATTATGTATGTATGTGTGCATGTTAATATGTAAGTGTGTATGCACGTTCGTTTTATTAAGGTTAAATTGATTTATTTTTTTAGGAATGAATGTTCTGCTATAATTTTATAATATTTTTATTCTTAAATGAAATGGACGCCAAGGTCTACGACAAAATAGTAATAGAAGCATTATGATCGTGTAAAGAACTTTAACCCATTTCTTACCGAAAAAAACATTTGTATTTATTATTACCCTTTTAGGATACAATAAGTTCTCTGGTTTCAAATATTTGGTAAAAAAAAATTTTGTGGCTTACGGTCAAGTAAAAAATTTGAAATTATTTGCTGTTTCATTAATTTATATTATTATTTTTAAAATAAACAGCACAAAAGTAATGTGAAGTTTGATTGTCATTTCTCGAAATATTTTGTAAGACAAAAGTAAATGCGTAAAAAAATCGTGAAAATAACCCTCTTATTTGAGTTTTTGCTCGTGCACATGGCACCAATTGTAGACTTTTATTGACTATCGTTGTGTTCGACGATGCTCCCTCTTAGACTTTCTGATTATTAGGTATTTTCCCTAACTTATGTAAAGTTTTGGTGGCAAGTATATTTTATTTTTGAAGTTTTTTGTCAAAAATATTTTAAAGCCTTTTTCTTGCACTATATTCTGCAGCCAGAAAAGGCACTTTTCATGCAATCCTAACGGCAAATGCTATATTTTTCTCACGTACAATACCCCATGGCATAATCGGGCAGAGCTTTCTCCAATAAAAATTAGTTCTAGTGTGCTACTTGAAAGTTTTCCCGAAAGTTGAAATTTATGACAAAAAAGATTATCAGATAAAACTATCAATGCACAATAAGCAGATGTAGGCTGAATTCCTTAAAAATTAATCATTATGGTAAACCTTTGTCTTTCGATACATATGGATGTATGTACATATTTTTAATTTTAAATATTTTTGCTTGTTAATCATATCTTTTTTTAATTTTAAATTTCAGAAAACAAAATCTTTAACTTTTTTGTTTAAAAATTGAAGTTATATGCAAGGTTGGCAACCGAAACGAATAACAGTATCGGTATTAAAAAATTTGTCATTTCGGTATCGGTAACGTCATCGGTATTAAAATTTTTATTTCAGTATCACTATTTTGATTTTATCGGTATCAGTTTACCGGTGCAGGTATTTACTAGATCCCGACTTAACGTTCGGGTTCGGTATAAGGTGGTGTTGGGACCAGGTTCGGTGCTTGGCGTTTTCACCGAACTCTAGCTAACGCTGACCGAACTTTTCATGATAATCTATTGCTTGCATTGGTTAGTGTCGAGAATATACAAAACTGTGGAATGAGTCTTAAAATATTTAAAAACGAAACTATTTAGTACTTCATTCGTGCAAAAAAAAAAAAAAAAATAGTTTTTCTTATTAAAATTAAGATTTGAGAATTAATTTTATTTGTTTTGCGTGTATTTTTGTTTGTATGCGACGTAAAACCGTCACGTTTGGCACCCCTAACAGAAATTCTTTGTGGTGCGAAGGTTTGTATTCCTAAACACAGTCTGCGATGCATCACAAAATTTCAAATTCTTTCTGGCAACAAAGCTAAAGGTTTTGATAATTTCTTTTGCTCCCAAATGAGGGTTTATAGTTATACTATGGCCTTGGAAACAAAAAAACATTGTCAGAATTGTAAGAGCTGTAAAAAGAAAGAAGTTAAAATTTTGTGATACAAAGCAAACTGCGTGTAGGAAAACAGCCAAGCTTTTTGTTAACAAAAGTTACAAGACGAAAATATTGTTGAAAAAAAACAGCAAGTTACTGCAATAATCTTTAAAAAATTGTTTGCTAGAAAACAAAACAATCATCCCTATACTGCATTTCGATTTTAATTAAAAAGTTTCTCCATCGGCATTCTTCCACTGTGGAATCGTTTGCTCACAAATAACTTTTTCTTAGTATATTTTGGATTTTTTGTTTTTCTCAATAAAATTCTGTGCTTCTTAATATTAAAATTTAAAAAATATATTTTTTATTTCAATTGTAATATTTATGCGTATTTATTTGGGTGCGAAATCGTAATCGAAATGCAGAATAACCCCCAATAACAGCGTTTCAATTGTGGAACGTAAAGTTAACAATACTATTTTGAAGTAACATTCAAAATTATTTTTCTACTTGAATAATTTTTGAATTTTTATTACTGAAACTGTGAGGACCTGTTCTTATTTCTAATATCACAACTGTTAACTACTTTCTATTTATAAAATTTCAATTCAAATATTTGAATTAAAAAGTAACCTAGGATTTAGAAGTTTAAATTTTAAAAAGTTAGTTATAATATATATTCAAATATTGAAATATTGGTTTATTCAAATATAAAAAATTTTTATTTTGATATCTACACACGAAGCTGAATTCAAAACAACTAAATTTTTTTAATTTTCTACATAATAATATTCAATATTAAAAAAAAAATTAAGTGACTAATAAGGTTATTATAAAAATTATACAAAATTTGGTTTTAGTAATTGTGTTAGTAATTCATTTGCAGAATTCTTTGGAAGATTTTCGCACAATTTTTGACTTTCTTGACTCTCTATCTTCTATAAGAGTTTTGGTAGGTGGGTAATGACACTAGATTATATTACCAGCAGCATCTGTTAACAGAAATTCAAATAGCCACATCCGAAGAGAAATTACGCGAAGAAACTGCATCAAACCCCTCAAAAATCTTAATTAACGAAGCTTTCCCAACAAGTTGGCGATCTAGGCGAGCGTTTAGGGGAAATCCCCACCAATTAACGTTGATCTTCGTTTGGCGTTTCTCCATCAGTTCAACAAGTTCGTTGTTAGAAAATTAATAACCAGCATCTTCCATATACAGTTATCTCAATCCTAATTTGGATCCTAACACTAGTAAGATTCTGGGCCGGGTGGTATACCAGCACAGGTTGATGTTTTTGGAAAAAATTCTGGTTTTTTTAACAACCGATAGAATTTTTGTATTATTGGTACCTTGTTGCCTTTCGAGATTGAGTTTTTGCTGTTTCTTGTATTTTTTTTAACTACTCCATTCTCTGCCAACATCAAAGGACACCCGTCAGTTCCAGTGCCTACACAATTTTCCAAAGCACAATTAACGTTTTTCAAAGCTCTTGAAACTACTGATAATATTGTGTTCGCATTATTTGATACCTTGACGTCATCGCCAATATCATTTAAAGCCTCTTTAAATGCGTCGATAAAGCCGATGACATCTTCTTGTGCAAACTTTTCGTTTACGTTAAAATATCTTAAAGCTAAAAAAGTTTGGGCTTTCCCTGATAAATAAGTTGTTTCGTCAAAAATAATCGAATAGTATTTAGCGTCATAAATATTTTTAAGTATAATTTCTAAAATAAGATTATAGAAGCTTTTATATAATCCAGTTTGAATTGTTTTCGATATAAGTATGAATCATCTAAGGGGAAAATTAGGAAACAAGGGCCTAAAATTTTATTTCCGGCATCTTTACGAAATCGCAGAAGTGGACGAAAAATATTTTCTGAACTTGTATTTTCAGAAGATAGCAAAGGACCATAATTTTGATGTCCACGGAGAAATTATAGTATTTATAATAGACGGGGGAAATTATAGTATTTATAATAGACAAAAAACGTTATCGATTTTCAATTTCTTGTTTAAGTGCAGATATTTGTATTTGATTTCTCACCTCAAAATAAAAGCATTAAAAAACATATTTATTTCCAAAAGAAAAAGCATCTCTGAAAATGCAATACATTTGCTTAATAAAATATATGAAACGTTTGTTTCATGCTCACCAATATATTTATTTAATCAAATATGAAGCGTTATTCGTTTGGGGGGGAGGGAATTTCCTTTTCTCCTCTCCTCTGGATCTGCGCCTGGTTAACTAAGAAGGGGGGAAAATTAATTTAGTTCTTCTGTTAATTTACCCTTGAGTTTGAATTTAATTTGTGGTAATTACCGACATAAAGGGGGAAGCAAAGAGGGACTGGGATAGCTTGTCAATAATAAAAACAATACGAAAATTATTTAATTACTTTTTAGAAATTTTTTAACACCTCTACTGATAACGAAATTTTGCACTGACGGCATAACTTTTTAAAAACTTTTTCCCAATAGCAATATGCAGACAAGCAAGCAAACCTTCCACTGCATTATATTTCTTTTAAAAGATGTTTTTATATTTTAGTGGCGCTTTTTGTTTTATATTATGTATATATAAATGTAGTTAATTTTACACGCTTTAAAAGTGTACAATAAAATGTTCTCTTAGAATTTGTTCCTCGTAGAAACTACAGGACACTCAATTGAATGATATTTTCTTGCCCACACACACTTATTTATTCGTTTTCTAATTTTTTTGGGTTTTTTATTACTATAAAAATAAAGAAATTATGTCCATATTCAAGACTTTCCGTTTTATCTTTTTATGCATTTTTGGCATTTGCAAAGTTTTTTGGGGAAAAAATAATTTGTTCCATACTTGATTTGTTAAAAGAAAAATAATTATTAATTGTGCCTAATATTATCTTTGGTATTCACGTTATACATTTGTTTTAAAAATACTCTGAAACAAATTAATACCGAATTTTTAATTATGGTTGCGAAGAATGCATTATGAAATATAACCAAGTAAATTAATATTTTTTTAAATTAATAATTTTTTTATTTGGGGTGGTATTTAAACTGAGAACTGTTTTTTACCGCCAAGTAGAAGATAAAAATTATTTTTCCTCCAATGTACCTTTTTAATAAAACTTTTTGTAATGCAGAGTGTATTTGCTTTTTTAATTTAAGCAACAAAAAAAAATACATTTTGGAAAATGATTCACTAAGAGTTATTTGCAGTGTCTTCTATATGGGTGTCTTTATTTCGACTATCTTGCATTACCTGGCTTTACGTATCTTATCAAATTGAAAGTTTTTGCGGCACCAAATATGGAAAAAAATTAAATGTTTCAGATAATCAAAAGAATGAAACTACTTTTGAGGTTCAGTAATTAATTAAGTTTTCACAGCTACATACATACATTCACACAAAAAATTATCTAAGAAATCTTTACTTAAATCAAGCCATAGATGTGCCAAAAGTACGGTGAGTACGGTTTTTCTTAAACCAAGTACGAAATTTCTTACTTCAAGTACGAATTTCTTATTTTAGCCACAATTAATTCAAAAAATAGCCAAAAGCCAAAAAAAAAAATGATTTAAGTCGTAAACGGGATTGATCCGAAAATTAAATGCAATTTTTTTTAATTATGAAATTTTATTCAAAAAGAGAAGAGAAAGAGCGTTTTATATTTTATTTATATTTAATAGATGCTTAAAATTTAAAAATTTAATTTTTTGTACGTACCGTAGCTGAAATTCGAACCAGGAATTTTCCGCACTGCAGCACAAGCGCGCTTGATTTTAAATGTAAAATAATATATGAAAACAACAAGGTTGTTTCTGCTTAATTTGTTGAAGCAATCCGACTAGGCTTGTTTTAATAAAATGTAAGTAGGGATCGTTCTTAAAAATTTCAAGAACGATTTTAGATAAATTCAAGAATAAAATTCTTGATTTTAGAAAGTG
Source organism: Melanophora roralis (assembly GCA_963583895.1). Taxonomy (NCBI): domain Eukaryota; kingdom Metazoa; phylum Arthropoda; class Insecta; order Diptera; family Rhinophoridae; genus Melanophora; species Melanophora roralis. The sequence goes on along the minus strand of OY757187.1, from coordinate 127,964,657 downwards.
GGTTTTCTTTCTGTGTACATATGTATATACAAACATACATACATATATATACATACATACATACATACATATATAAATACATTCAAAAATAGGTCAAACAAGTTGCTCTAAAGAAAAAATTAAAAATATCGAATATGATAAGTAAAAACTGCAATAAAAAAATGAAATACAGGAATAAGGAATTATTGATAAAACAAAAACTAATATTTTACCAAGTACAAGGTGGGCCAAAAAAATCCCCCTATTGAATGTCTGCAAATGTCAAATCTTTTTGGCACTTGTGAACTAGACAGATTTATAATACAAGTGAACAAGCAATACACTCCCCAAGAGCGCAAAATAGTTGTGTCTATTTTTTTTTTTGGGTAACAATTCGTCTGTGGTGCTGCCGCAGCGCGAATTCTGTCGCCGATTCCCCGGTCATCCAGCACCAACTGTACAAACACTGCGCCGTTTGGCCACCAACCTTGAAGAGATGGGACCACACGAGACGCTGCCAAGTTTAGCCGGCCTGGAGCGCCCGTTCTGCCGTATCGCCGCTGTTGGCGAGGATGTCGAGCTGTCTCCAGAAATATCGACCAGACGCCGTGCCTCGCAATTAGCCGTCAGCCGGCCGTCCCTAAGGCGAACTGGTAAGCCCGACGTAAATCTTCTCCTATGTGGGAGAGAAGAGGCTAGCTTTTTAAAAGAAATTAAAGACATGTATTATTACAGAAGATTTCAGTAGAGCTATTTCAACACACCACAACATTTAACACGTTTTTTTTTCATCTGGGAGACAGGCTGAAAGATATGTCTGCTGGTCAATAAAGTTGTTTTCAAAGATTTGTATTTACTTTCACATTTTTTTGTTTAAGTATATTGTGTTATAATTGCATTTATGTTATACGTGTTGTACGTGCATAATTATTATTACATATAATGAACTTAATATTTCCCAAGTTCATTTGGAATTTTCTTATTTTCAATTAGAATTTTTTTTTAGTTTCAAATGGAAATTCTCTTTTTTCATTTGGATTTTCTAAATTTTAAATGGGTAATCTCATTTTCAATTGCATTTTTTTTCAATTAGAAATAGAAATTCTCATTTTCAATTGGATTTTTTTTTCAATTAAAAATGGAAATTCTCATTTTCATTTGGGATTTTTTTCATTTTAAAATGGCAATTCTTAATTTTTCTTAAAATTTTCTAATGTTCAATTGGAATTTTCTCAATTTCAATAGAAAATTATCATTTTCAATTGGAATATTATCTTTAACAATTAAAAATGGTGTAGTCAGACTTAAACAAATAATATAATTGTTACTACATGCTAGTTATTTTATCTAAAGCGATCAGAAGTGCCTTATAACTTTGGTAAAAAATCAGCATTATCCGCACTTACCTTAATCAAATGGCCAATTAAAAAATAAACATTTTAAATACCAAAAAATATTTTTGAGTACATAAAAAATAGAACTGAAAGTTTAACAAAATCTAAGGCAATAAAAAGAAACGTTTAAAAACTACTTGTAATTTATTGAAACAATAATTGTTTAATTCACAACCTATTCTACGTGTCAGGGCGCATGTACATATATCAGGGGGCTTCAGTTAATTAGCATAGCAACGGTATTTCGTTATTTAAATGTCAAACTTTGTTTATGTAAATGTTTATGATAAATGAAGATGCTCCAGGTTGAAAGTAATTTGAGTGCAAACCTAATGACGGATTATGCAGAAGGAGAAGACCAAAATTGCGATTGAAGGATTAAGTGAAAGAAGACATCTCGAAATTTGGCGTTAGAAATTGGAGAAGAGGCACAGAAGATCGAGGCGCCTGGAAATCGATTACACGTTCGGCTAATGGAACAAACATTCTGTAATATCCACCTTAGTAAGACTACTCAAGGTTCAATAGGGCATGTTCATACAAACGTATGTTTGTATGTGTATATTTATAAAACATACAATATCGACGATAATAAAAGAAAATGTAAATGTAAATACACATTGAAGGACATAATTATTTTTAAAAATGTTTAATTAATACAAAAAAAAAAAAAGAAAAAGTCTTAACCTAAAATTAAATTCATAAAAAATTAAAATTGTAATTGCACACTGGGAATACAGAATAAAAGCAGAAAAAAGGGCAACAACAAACCTTTTTCAATAAGTTAGTATAAATTATTTTCTATTCTATTGTTGTGTATAATGTTAAAAATTTTCGAAATGTTTGAAAATTAAAAAAAAAAAATTAGATAAATTAAAAATATCTTTATTAAAATAAAAAGTATCTATTGAAACACTTTTCTATACATAATTTATTTTTTTAATTTTTTTTCGTTGTGTTTTAGCAACATTTTTTTACCGCTTTTAAACTACTAAGCCGGGTTTAAAGGATCCGTTTTTTTACCATATAAAGGATTCTTTTTTTTTTTGTTTTTTAAAATGAGCTCAGAGCCCACAACACAAAAAAACTTTTTAGAGCTAAAAACCGATTAAGTTTTAACAAATTTCAGAAAATAAATGATTTTATTATAACAAATTAAAACAAGTTTTGTAATGACATATAAAATTAATAAACAACAACTTTAAGTACCCCATATATAGTTGCAAATATAGTTGCAAGTACTGGTACCGAAGTGGTGGCAGAGTTGGTGTGGCACCTAAAAACCAAAATAAATAAATTGAATATTAAATCTTAAAAGGGATGAGAGTGTCATGAAGCGTAGCTTACGATTTGGATTGTGTGATATTGGCCGCATTATTGTCATTGAAAACGGAGAGAATTCGAGAAGCGTTATTTTTAACTTCCATTAACCATGTGGTATTAACAATTTGGTTGCGGGTCAAAATAAAACCAAACGAGGTCGATGAATCACTTGCATTACTAAAACCACATAAAATAGCATTTGTGCTGTAGTCTGTGCTTAGAATTTTGTAGGTCGTGTTGACTGCATTGGCCGTATTATGGCTAAGATTGAATCCAATATTTGCATTAACTTCGCTTATTTTAACTGTAGCCTGATGACTTTTGTCCATCAGCACTCCAACTTGGGAGGCAGAATAAATTATTTTCACATTAAGTTGTGTCTGATTGTTAACAACATCAACGTTAATTTTAACGCAGGAAATATTTTTGGCAGGAGCTCGAATTTCCTCATACCAGTTACCAGCAAACTAGGCATTAAATCCGTTTGATTAAAAAAATAAGGGTCCTGAAATTAGTTTTTTTTTTCTTTTTAACTTACCAAAGAACCATTTATATTAGACATGCCAGTAACTACTTGACATGTTGTGGCTGCGTTAGATTGAGCCTCAACTCCTATAGCACTTGCAATTGCCACTAATGTTAAGGCAAATATTGGCAATTGTGAAACTTTATTCATAACTATTTTTATATAAGAAAACTCTTTTTATCAAATACAAATTTTATTTGGTTGGTATTCTTTGAAACAATTTTCAAAAAAAAAATATTCTACTTTGCGTTGTTCACCCTTTTCATTTGCCTTTTAACGTATGACTGCAGTTCCAACTCTACTAATTTTAATAATTTATATTTTCACGTCTTATTTATGATTTTTTTTATCTCTCTAACAAGTGCTTTGGCTTCACGGCGAAGCTTATTTCATGGTAGCACCAACGAGATAACGAAAATTTTACAATGATACGCAAATGAATACATAATAAAACTCGTTCGTACAAACTTTAAAGTACTTTACTCTTCTTTACAATTTAATCAAAAATGACTAATAAAGATATTAAGAAATAATTATGTTGTGTTTTCTTTTTCGGTGATATTTTTTATTTAAATTTTTTAATATACTCGTATGTGTCATCTTTTGAATCAAACATTTTCGGATAGGATTTTGCAGCCTTAATGTTTCTTATTGATCTATATGTCCAAATAAAATGACGGATGCATTTATATATATTATATGGCAGATGAATGTTGCACATTTATTTCAGGCTAGAACATTTACAAATATACTTACCTATAGATACCATAACTACACTGAAAATAATCATTGCAAAAATAGACGAACAAAACTTGCTTCGTTTTTTTTTTTTGTAGAATATAATTTCAAAATTTGACGAAAGTAATAAAAACCTTCTAATATTATTGTTATTTGATTTTTTTTTTGCCAAAAACAAAAACGAAAAACCAAAATAAATATGTATGTATGTGTCCAATTGTATAAATTATTTTATTAAAAAAAAAAAAAAATATCAATATTTTTCAAATAAAATTTTTCAAAATTATAATTAAATTGTTTTTCTGATTATACAATCTTGTTAATAGGACCGGAATCATCAAAACATTTAACAGAACTAATATTTTGTTTCGTCTAATTGCGGTTCTACAAACAAAATTGTAAAATCAGATAAATAATTTAATTAAAATTTTGGAAAATTTTATTTGAAAATTATGGATATATATAATATATATTTGCTCAATGATACGACCTGATAGTCTTTTGACTATGGACAAATATTTATTTTGATATTTCGTTTTTTTTTTTGTTTTGCACAAAAATCAAATACCAAATATTACTAGGATCTAACAAAATATTGTCTGAAAAAAACTATGGGACATATTTATAAGCAATTTTTAAATTTAAAATAGGCTTCTTTAAAGAAATTTTTGTACAAAATCAGTATTTTAAATCTACTTTAAATTTAAGAAGTTTTAATGAAAATAACCCTAATTTTTAAAAAACACTTTATTTGTATAAAAATTTGAGAAGTTTTTTCTGTGTAAGCCTCTAAGCATATCTATCTTTGTAAGATAAATTTTTATGTATGTAAGTTAGATATGGTTTTACTTACATGGAGTAAAGATTTCTAATATTTATATCACTTTAGTTTGGTAAGTAGTTGTAATTGATAAAAATGAAAAATGAAATGAATGAATGAATGAATGAATGAAAAAAACTTTGACTTTGTTTTTTATATTTTTTTTATCCTGTTTAAAGTTTTTTTTTAGTTTAACTATTTTGATCTTTATTATTGTTAGGTATTAAATTGCTTTTACTTCTTTCCAGGACTTTATAAGTACATGTCGTCAGCTAAATTGCAAAACAACGTATCATCGAAAATTCTAAATTTACTTTTTCTTTAAACAATTTAGTTACTACATAATCCAAACTAAACACATTCTGATGTGTTAAACTTATTTTTAAATTTCTAATCAAAAACCGAAGTTTAAAATAACGTATCAATAAGGGAATAATAACTACTACATAATAACTATTTGCAATGCTTAGGTATTCATTTTTGACTTTTTCCGTTTTTCGATATTTTTTAAATTTCATAATATAAAACATATTGCCGAAAAAGTAGAGCTCGGCCGAAAATACAAAAGTTCCCATCCATTTACATAATTAAGAAAACTCCTAGATGTGACTGGCAGTGTATTAACTTTTATTTGCTTTGAATGTATTTTCGTACATATTTTTCTTATAGTTTAATTTGTTTTTGGATAAAATAAACTTATTTATGTTGGTTTTATAAAATTGTTATTTCTGGTTTGTATATAATGAAAAAAATTAATTATTTGAATGTCTAACCATTTTTCGTTTCATCAAAACAGTGTGCATTCGGTTTCCGTTTGGGTTCGGCCGAACTATAGAAATTTCTTCGAAGTTCGAGTCCGGGCTAGGTTTAATAAATGCATATTCGGTCGGGCTCCAAATTGTCAACTTTTAAGCTGAAACGAATAAATTTGATAATAATGTTCGTAGCGAAAATATAAGCAAAATTAAAAAAAATTATGATGAGGTTTTTTCATAGTGACGCACGTTGCAAAGAATATACAAGACTCGGCACAGCCGAATATAGCACTTAAATAATTTAAAACAATTTTTTTCTGTAGTGGCCATAATATGTACATAGTTAAGGGATTCACAAGGTGTTCTATTATGTTCTATTGTCATAATGCTACAAAATTTCGAAATGGTTTCAAAACATTTTTATTGACTTTCAAACAAAAATAGTTTTAAAAAAATACTACATCTTACGGCATGTTTATTAAATTGTCATAACAATTAAACATACACCTTCGCCAGGTGTTCAAGAGTTAATGAAGGTTTTTAAACTATTGTGAAGTTTTATAACTTTATGACAATATAAATGTTAGAAATATTGAAGGTTCAATTTTTGCCTTAAATTTTTCAATAACTGCATAACAGATTACAATAAAATTAAAAGTATAGAAAAGCTCAAAAAAATATCCTCTTTAGCAAAATTCAAGTTGTAAATATAACTTTATCGGTTCAAAAATTGCAGACTTTTGACCTGAAAAAAACGATATTCAGCCATTGTGCGAGGTTTTTTTTCTTATTCGAGACATACATACATATGTATGTTCATCATATATCTTATATATATATATATCCCTGCAGATAATATAACTACTTAGTATGTTAGTAGCGATATATTTAGTTAATTTCCACTTTTGGCCTTGGTGTCCTTTTTCATTTGTCGAACTTTTTTATCATAAGTTATACTAGATATTATTTTATTTTATTATTGCTTTGAATTCTTTAATAAAGTTTTATAAATATATTTTACTGAACAGTGCAATCGATGTTAAACATTTACTTTTCCGTTTTTGACTAGAATGAATTTAGATGCAGATATGATAAGTACTTTCACTATATATGTTTGTTTTTGTATAAAAAAATAATATTTTTATTTATTCATTTATAATTTATATAATTATACTTATATAATTATGTTTCTACAATAAAACAAAATATTATTTAATGATTGTTCAGATGCAATAGACTTTTTCTGAAAAGAAACCAACTATTAAGTCAAATATGAATATACAGACTTTGAGTTAAGAAAATAATTCAATCAAAGAAGATATTAAAACATCACATTTTAAATTGAAAAATATTATTATTATTGTACAGTTATGTAGTTAAATTTATATTTGTCTTTTATCTAAGTAATAATTAGGACCCGAAGAAGTTTATAGAAGATATTCTTACTTTCATATGTATTGCACAAATACCAATTAATGTATTTTATAAATATTTAATTCCTTAAGTGGCTAGAATATTATTATATCTATAATTTTAATATAGGACTCACTTAATGTACTCATAGAAGTTATTTATTTTTTAACTAGAGGTAGGGGAAGACTTAGGAAAGGATGTGTGATAGATGTTAGTGAAATCTTTTTTAATTTCTATGAAAAATTATGTAATATAGTATTAAGTTAAATATTCATATTACAGTAAGTAGGTTCATGCTGTATTACATTGGTTTACAACCTTAATCGAGTTTTTTTTTGTATCATGATTAAATTTGATCACTCAGGATTTTTAACATCACTCATAAGAGTTTCATTTTACAATTTGTATTGCAAAGTTAGTTTTTTGTACATTATTTAATATATACATAGTTATAAAGTGACTTTAGTTTACACTTATATTAGTTGTACATACTTGAAAAGGTAAAAAAAGTTATGTACACATGCATGTTTACATTTGCATACATGCATTTGTAATAATATAATAATTAAGTGTTTTATTTAAATAAATAAAATAATAGTTAACAGTCTTTAGGAATCCTTAAATATTTATTAATTATAAATCTGTGTAATAGTTTCTATTTTAAATTAATATGTATTTTAAAAATCATGAAAGGACCCTTGAATGGGTGAATGTATTATGTTGATATGTTTTGTAGAATATGATATTATAGTAATTATATTATGGTTTAATATGATTATCATTTGCACAAACGAAGAGCCTTAAAGTATGCTTTAACAATTTATAGCTAAAAGTTAGTAAAATAATTAAGGCAATCAAAACAGACAATGGGTTGTCAGTTGTTTTTCAGACTCCATCGCCAAAATTTAATCGAAAAACGCCATCAAATATTTTTTTGGATTTTTACACTGAAAAAATTGCGAAAATTTAGGCAAAATGAAACTTTATTAAGATTTTGACGAAAAAAACTGAAAAATTTTTTCGTTTTGCTTAACTAAAAAAAAAATGTTTTGAATTTAATTAAATTTATTCAGTAAAAAGAACGAAATAAGAAAGTGCTTCAAAAAAAAAAATAATAATTAAGCCTACAGTGGAAATTTTCAGAAATTGGTTCAAGGATTTTGTTGAAGTCTACCGATGGTTTGTTGTAGGAACCAATGTTATGCATATCCACCTTAACAAACAGCATCAAACCCAATGAATTAGTTGAATTGGTAGTAAGTTTCTTAAAAAAAAGTTATAAGTTTTGTTTCTTACGTTTATTTATTCAATAGCATTTAGGTGGCTTAACTGTTATAAAAGAATGAAAAATTTAAACAGAAAACAAAAAAATTGTTACATTTAGAAATATTTTTGAATGCTTTTTGAAATTTCTAAAAGTTTCTAATTATATTCTTTAGTTTATGTCTACTATTAGGTGTTAGAATCAATGACAGACATATACATTCATATATAAAATTAAACCAACAACACCTTAACATGAAGTTGCAGAATATTAAAATTTGGAGAAACTCGTAAAAAAAATTAAATTGTTAAGGAAAGTAGTTTCCGTTGTTTGATGGTATATGGGGAACCCATATACCCATACGGTTGTCATGTGTAATACATATATAAAGAGAAAAAAAAGTCAAAACAGCTAAAAAAAAATGGGGTGTTAGGTTCTTATAAACTTTTTAATGTTTTGGTTTGTTAATCATAATTCTCAAAAAGTATGTTGAGGTTATTATTTAGAGGCAGAGGATATTCCTGAGGTTTTTCTTTCAAGAAATTGGCATATGTGTTGATTTCATGGCACAATTGTGCAAGGCACTTCACACGTATTCTTAAGTTTTTCAATCGACGAGTGAATATGTCAGAGATCTTACCCGCTATAACTTTGTCCATATACATTATATGTATATCTATGACGTTATCCAAAATTAATTCGCAATTAAAAAAATTTTTTCTTTAACATAACTGGCTCGATCTTTAGTATTACATGCCAATACTTTTTTAACATTTAACTTTGGTCACACTGGCGTCACAAGAGAAAAATACTTACGCTACAAAACTATCAGCTAACACAACCGTAACAAGAATTTATGCGTGTGGGTATCTCTGGCTTAAAGCAAATTTGAACTTTCAAATGTGTTGTTAAAAGGTTGTTAATTTTGTTTTAGTTAAAGAACAGAAAAACTGCAAAACAACTTTTTGGCCAATGCAGATGCACAGATAATATTTTTTTTTCTGTGATAATCAACATATGATCAGCGATAGCAGATCCTTTTGTGTAATCTGTTTTGTATGCTTTATGTTAAAAAGTTCCGGTTTTAAGAAATAAAAATAAATTTGTAAAGCGACTTTCTCTTCCTTTTGTTGTTTTTTTTTGCTTATTTTTGAAAAAATTAGTAATGCTATCAGACTTATGTATGTATGTATATTAAAAACTTTATTGATGGCATTTTTTTATTTTCTAAACATAAAATCAATGACATTTCCTAAATAATTACTAAGAAAAAAGCGACTTGATGGATTAAAAGTAATTTAAGTTTTGGCAAAGTTGAATTGAGCTACAAACCAACTAAAAACTAAATCTTAGTTGAACTTATTGCTATCTTAAAAGCAACTTTAGCTTATTTATTCCGGCTCAAGTTAATTTGTTGTTTTTCTTTTTTGGTCGCAAACGGTCACAAACAAGGGGCCAAACTACTGGATTCGATGGCAATAAATTTAAAAAAAACTTAAAATTGCGATTGATCTTGAATGGCGTAATGGGCTCTCGTAAAAAGTTAAAGGAAAATTAAAATTTTTGGAAGGTCTAAATATTCTTTTCAGTTTCATTTTTATTATCTTTTTCTTTTGTAAATTTAAAAATAAATAATTGTTTTAATTTTGCTAAGTAATTAACAACGTTCAAAAAAGCATTTACAATTTTACATAAAATTATTATTAATATAATAATAAGAAATAAAAAATATGATAATGTTGGCAACTAAAAAAATAAATACATACATATCGTCACAGAAAATGCAAAAAGTCCTATCTAACATTTTAAAAATTTTACAGTTCAAATGGATGAAAATATTTATTTCTACTGAAAAAAAAGTTTTTGTTGGATGACGTATTTTGACTTTTCAGACCATAATCAATAAAAGAGTCAATTTAGAATTTTCTGTCAGACAAGGAGGGCCTTTTGCATATCCTGTGATGATTTTTATATACATACATATGTATGTGTTTGTCTATATGTTAAAAGTTATTTTATATGACATTTTTAATTTTAAATCATAAAATATAAAATAAAACTACCTTAAATTAGCAATCACATTTACAAGGTTTGAAAAAAACCAAACAAATTCGTACATACATATATGTACATATTTAGTGTGTATGTGTATGTATATTTATGTATGTATGGATATGTGAAAAAGATAACAACATAAAATAAAGGAATATGTATATGATAACAAATATGTTTGATGAGGATGAGAAAAAGAGATGATGATTTCTATTAAAAAGGTAATCTTATGACTAAATTGGTATCAACGCTATTTTCAAAATAAATTGTGGGTTTGCATTTTAACTAAATGATATTGCTGTATCGGTTTTCTTTTAGTTAAGTTAAGAATTTATTCTTATTAGTTGTTTGACTGATGAAAAACGAATGTACATACATACAACATAAGTACATAAATATACAATAATGTATGTATGTGGATGCTTATGTACGTATTGTAGTAGATGATGTAAAAAATATGGGCAAGAAATCTCTTCGATATTTCTATGATTAAAAATTATGATCGTATTTCTTTTTAACATTTACAAAAAAGATTATATGATCTAAGTACATACATATGTGTATAATCTAGTGATAAGTTGGATTCTGCTTTATGGATAATCTTAGTTTCTAAATTTGACTATATTGTTGAGGGGACTATTAGTTTACAGAATCATATTGAGCATCAACATTTTTTAAAAATATTTTGCCGCTGTCAGTTCTATTCTATTTTCACGCCTGTATAAGTTCATTATTGTTTTGAGATTGAAAGCCGCCACTTGAAGAAGAGGATGTATTTTCCAACGTTGAGGTAATAGTTGAGGAGCCACTGTTATTATTTGGACTAGAAGCCTCTGTTGTGGTGGGTGGTTGAAAGGCAGGTTTATTATTGGAGCTTTGTTGGAAACTCAAGAAATTTGTGTTTGCAGATTTCTTTTTATTCCATGAAAAGCTTAAAGCACTTGCTAACTTGCTGGGTGGCTTTTGAGTAGGAACAGGCACAGGTGCAGGTGCTGGTGGTATTGGCAGAGCGATATCATAATCATGACGTCCAATTGAGGAGGCAGGTGTATGATGACTGTAGCCAGAATCTGAGCCAAAGCTGGAATCACAATGCCCATAAAGAGAAGAGGAGTTAAGGTATGTTTGCGAGGCAGGATGTTGGTGATAATGTCTGTACGATGATATGCTACCTGAACTATATTCAGGCATAATATAGGTAGGAATCGCAGTCATAGGCTGTGGCACGCGTTGTTGCATGCTGTTTGCAGCATTACAAGATTCGTAGTGATAGTTTTGGTTAAGGATGGGTTCCGTGTATTCGTAAGCTGGTTCAACTGGATCTAATGGTGCTGCTACGCGGCCTCTTTTTCTACCAACGGATCTAGGATTTGTTCTCGCCCTCGTTGAGATAGTTAAATCACTGTTTGGTAGATTCGTAGCATAATAATGTTGTGGATATCTTGCACAATTTGAATTTGGTATACGTTCACGAAATATGGTGGCCACTGCTGGATTCGATGGATTTTTTAACTGAGCATTGATTCGATTTCTTTTCTCTACTTCGCTTTCAATTGTGTTATAAAAATGAGGCACAAGATGAGCACTAGTATTCCTATTGTTATTGTGGTGATGCATATGATGCAGGCTATGGTGATAGCTCTGTGGATGGCTTAGGCGGGGGTGTTGGGACTGCTGTTGATAACCCAAAGCCATCAAATTGCTAGTGTTATCATATCTTTGTTGTAAGGGCGTAAGATCACAGACTTCTGCAGTTACTGCTGTTAAAGTACAGGTGTTTGCTGCGGGTATTCTTCGATCATTTTTCGATCTAGCACCATTGTTTAAATATTTTCGTCCTGTACTGTGTCGCAGCATGCCAGACAATAATGCAGCAGCTCCGCTTCTCGAAGTTGCAGCTGTAGTACTAATATTGCTATTGTGTGTAGCCGAGTTATTGTTGTGCGACGAGCTGGATGATGCTGCAGTAGATGTAGAAGCATCTTGTGTGGAGGAAGCCAAAGACAAAATACTGTGACGTTCTGGAATATTAACACTTTCTTCTGTATTGGGGTCTGTTCTTTCTGTTACATTGTTTGTGCGCTCTTCAGGTAATGAGAGTTCGTCCTCAGCAAAATCGTCGTCAGAGTGCATAGGTGGCTCACTCTCCGCATCTGAATCACGACTTGGCCCTAATTCTTCATAAACGTTGTCATTCGAACGATATGGGTCGGGACCTGGTGAATTGCTTACCAAAAAAGGTGGAGATCTGGTCATCGGATAACCACTTGGGTAATGTATGCTTTTACTATGTAAAATCTATAAAAAAAAAGGAAAATGCACGAATTAATTAGGCAAACGTAGAAATTATTCAACTAAAATTTTTTTTATTTCGTTTAGGAAATAGTCCTGCTAATTGCTAATGTATGTACGTACTACGTATGTACATATGTTATATCGTACCACCTTACAATAAAAGTGAGGGTTACCATTTTTATTTGTCTGTTATATTTTTTACATTTACAGCCGCATCTTTATGTTTGATATATTTCAATTTTTGTCTCTAGGAGGCCAGTGTTTATTAAGAAAGGATTTCGATATCTCTATTTGAACACGCTTTAAGCAAGAACTAATAATAATAATAATTTTCGAATTTTTAAAAATAAATAGGGAAGGTAGGACACACCGGAGAGGCAAGTAAACCACAGCATTTTGATAGTATTAAGCTTTTTTTATACCCTTCACATAATGATAAGGGTATATATCAGTTTGTCATTACGTCTGTAATTTTTACGATATTCACTTTAGACTCCATACAGTTTATATATATTCTGTATCCTTATAGATAGGAAAGTCGATCTAGCCATGCCCGTCTGCGTGTATGTTGAAATCAGTTTAAAATAAATTGTTTTAAATTGTTTTAAATTAATTGTCTTAAAATTTCTAGCATTTAAAATTTTTTAGGTAAAATCGATTTGTTGGTCTCAATAATCGATTTCAGTAAAAAATGTTTAGCAAAGAAATCGATTTTTTTGTGGTCAAAACCGATTTTCGAATCTAATCGAAGTCGATTTACCAGTCCCTAATAGAAACATAGTTTTAATTGTAATATACTTGCTTAGAAAAATATAGATACAATTTTAGTACTATTTTGATATTTTGTACCACTCTGGTAGGCGTAACATTGGTATATGTTTTTTTTTTGAGATTTTCATTATTGAAATCTGGAAGAATATGTTTAAGACCGAAAGTCAACTTAGTGTGCGAAAACTTCTTTGACATTTTTTGTACTTTCTTCCTTCTTTTCAGTAAGTACAAATAGGCAATTAAGAACATTTGACAAAGATTAAGATCGAAAGTCAATTATGTGGTCAAAAGGAGCTTTCTCAATTTTTTGGTACTTGTTTAATTTTTTTGCGACTATGAGTCTTAAAATGTGAAATTAGGGACTATTTACACGAGCATGATCGAATATGCATTTTTGCAACCGAACCCAAACTTCGGTAAAATTTATAGAGTTCGTCCGAATCCGAACGCTAACCAAACAAAAACCGAACGCATAGTATTTCATTAAATTTATTGAAATAAAAAAAAAAATTTTATAGAATCAACATAAATAAGTTTATTTTACTTAAAAAATAAAATTATAAGAAAAATGTGTACGAAAATACACTCAGTGTAAATGAAAGCAAAAAAAAAACCTTTAAGTTTGCATGAAATACCTGTAGTTTAAACTATTTCAAATCATAACGGACATTTTTGTATTTTTTGTGCAAAAAATTTATTTTCAAGAAAAAATTGATCAGCGTTCGAAAAAATTCGGTGAAATCAATAATGACAGTCTTTTTTTTTGTATTTTGAAATAAAATATTAACTCAACAAGAATTAGTCCAGATTAAATTCAAAAGCCAATAAGGGTGTCAAAATGTATTTTTTTGCATCTTTAAGATTTTTTAAAACTGCCCCTACGACGTAGCGGGTCAATTGTTACTTTAATTAAAAAACTTCAGGCAAGTTGTTGACACGGAAGGCTTTAAAACTTATTAAATGGATAAATTATTACTTAATATTTTATTTGTATGTGTAAACACAAAAATAAAACAAAACAAACAAAACACAAAAAACTAGCAATTTTTTGACAAAAGAAAGTCTTCTAAACCAAAAATCCTTTTTTAGATCATTATGGTATCTTTTGTTTTCAAAACTAACTCAAATGTGAATCAATACAATTGTATTATTGTGTGATAATATTTGTATGTACATATGTATGTATGAACACACATATGTGTATATATTTTAAATGCACGCCTTACCCCAAGATAGAAGTAAGAAGAGAAACGTTTTGCCTCCCAAAGTATTTCCAATTTTACTGAACAAAGAAAAAAACAAACACAGGAAATGTCAAAAAATAGACAAAAGCCTATCAGTGGCATAAATGGCAGAAAATTGAATAAGTTTGACATACATACATATATTTTGACATCCCAATGTCGTAATATTATGAATAACTAAAACAATTACCTCAGCATTGTGTTGATGCCTTATAACAAGGGGTCGATGGTGTCCTAAGTGAGCATCCGGGTCTTCGTATGTTACTCCGTGACTGGTTGATAATGCTGATAACGTCCCAGATATATGCGGACCTCTGGTTGGAGTTTTGCAGGGTAACAAATTTTGCACTTTCCGTTTGTTTCTTAAATACACAGAAAAAATAAAAAATTGATTTAAATTAAAAAATTTGTAATCCCAATTAAATTTATTTATTATATACACATATATATACATATATGTGTATGTATTATATTATTTTTTTAATTTTTAACCTACAAATAAAACTAATTATAGTTTACATACACCAGTCCCAATACCGGCTCATATCTGGGATTTTATGATAACCAGCAAGGAATTCTAATTTTTAAATGTTCATTTTACTTTTATTTACATACCAATAAATTAAAAACTTTACTTAATTAAATGAAATAAACTTAACACACTTCAACAATCATAAGCAAAGGAAAAACAATACAGATAAAACAAATGAGAAAAAAGAGATGAAAAAATAATAAAAAACAAAAAATAAAACACAAAATAGAAAGAAACAAAAAAATATTAACAAAATTTTTGACCGAACCAATCACTTGATCTGAAGCTTTATAATTTATAAAACCCTTCACATAAGGGATAAGGGTATAAAAAAGTTTGTCATTTCAATGGGCATTTCTTTGATATCCGTCTGCGACCCCATAAAGTATATATTTTCTTGATCCCTCTAGATTTAGAGATTTAGCGATGTCCGTGTTATGGTTGAAATAAACTTTTTGAATCTTCCCGATATCGCATATACCCGTTAGTGGTATCAAGTTATCAGAAATATCTGCGAGAAATCCAGCAAAATCGCCCGATAACTGACTGAGATATAAGCCGAAAACCAAGACTTCCTCTGTTTATTTCTCTAAAATTTGTATATACTCGTAAAAACCTTTACAACTGCCCCGAAGTTGTCTCTACACGGGGCAGTGTAAGACCGACTTTCATTAATTTTTCTTCACAAACATACATACGTACTCCTATCTCCAGCCCATAACAGGGTTGCCATACAAAATTCGAAGAAATTAGGGCAAAAACCCCTACAACTTCCCCGGAGTCGTTCTTAGAGAAATAAAATGTATTACCAATCCATATTGTTTTTCCCTTCCAAACATACTCCTCGAACATACTTACCCCCTATTTTTATCGCGTAAGGGGGCTCCAATACAAAGTTTGGGAAATTGTAATTAGCCCCCCTACAGCAGCTTCTAGGGTGCCCGTGGATAGGTCAAATGTAGGACTGACTCCTACTTATTTTTCCTTGCAAACATTTTCCTAAAACATACTTAACCCCTATCTTCATACAAAATTTAAAAATATCAAGGTAAAAACTCCTACACATTGTTAAGGGTATATAAGATTCAGCACAGTCGAATATAGCGCTCTTACTTGCTTTAATATTGCCCTGTCTAAGGGTTGAACCAAGGATCCTCGGATTGTAATACTAATGCACTATGAATAAAATGTGATATATTTTGAAGTTTATATACCTTAAGTACATCTATTATATAAAGAAGGGGTGTATGTATGTATGTATGTATGTATGTATGTTTGTATTTTATAGCTGGCCACACCAGTGGATCGATTTTTGTGAAATTTTTACAGAGTGTTACTTCAAGTCTGAAAGGAACAATAGGATACTTTTTTTTTGGAAATTATTGCTGCCACGCCCACACTACGCCCATTTGTGTGGGAAGGTCAAGTAACAAAATTACCCAGAGCCATACTGCTCAAACGCGTAGAGCTAAATATCTGAAATTTACAACACGTGTTAAGCTTTACATGTTTGTTTAAATGCACATGAATTTTTAAACATTGGGCCCGTAAAGGGATAAAAAGGGGACAAAAAGGGAAAAATCGGTAACCTACTATCTATTGATGTATATAAGATAGAAACAAAATTTAAAAAGTTTAGCGTTTTCCTTAAGAAATCAACAGACAGGTATCTGGAGTTTTTTTTTAAATTATGGTCCGAAAGGCCGAAAAAAGGGGTTAAAATTATATTTTGGTACTCTTTGGTACTTTTTGTTACTTTTAAACCAATAAAGATAGAAAAATTTTTCAAATTGCGTTCGATAGGTCTTACAAAAATATGATTAAGTTTTTCGTACTTTTTTTTAATTTTGGACCCAAAGGGGGAAAAAAGGGTCAAAAATATATTTTGATTTTTTTATTCGTTTTTTGTAACTTTTAAACCAATAACGATAGGAACATTATTCAAATTAAGTGTAACAGGCCTAAAAAATATGAGTACGTTTTTAGATACTTTTTTAATTTTATAGACCCTAAGGGGAAGAAAGGGTTAAAATTATGTTTTAGTACTTTTTGTAACTTTAAAATCAATTATGATAGAAAAATTATTTCAATTGCTTTTCGAGACCGATTTTTGGAAATTAGTTCGCACGTAAACGGCTTTTAAAGTTAAAATTTTGAAGGTAAAAAAGTGGGTGGTGCCACGCCCATAAAGGTTAAACTTCTTATGCTGGTAGTTTTATTGCACTGATTTTTTAAAATTGGCACACATATAGAAGGCCTCTAATTCCGAAGTTCTAAAGGACAAAAATTGGGGATTGCAGCGCCCACAAAAATGTAAGTTTTCAAATTGGTTCTTCTATTGTTGCGATTTTTATGAAGCTCAAAAATAGACCGATAATATTTATTTTCGGTACAAAAATGGGTGGCATAAAGATAGACGAACGTGCAAAATTATGTGAAGATAAGGCCATATTCTAGCCAGTTATAGCCCAAAACGCTTAATCCGGGAGGACATTTGTATGGGAGCTCTGTCGAAAAATAACCTGATCATCACCACCAACAACATGCTTTTTTCTTATGCCAAAAAACGTACCTGTTCCAAATTTCATCGAAATATCTGCAAAAATGCGGTCTCTACTTTGTTTACAAGAATACATTAAGACTGAATTCCAAAACGCAGTTTGCTTTGCATTAAAAATTTTCAACTTCTTCCCTTATTCACTCTTTACAATTTGGACAACGTTTTTTGCTTCCAGGACAATAATATATCTGTAAGCACTCATTTGGAAGTAGAAGATATTACCAGAAACATCATCTTTGCTTTCAGGAAAAACTTGAAATTTCGTGATGCAAGGCAAACTGCATTTTGGAATTCAACCTAACTCCCAGCCGGACGGATGGACTGACAGGTTTTAATCGGCTCAGGAAGTGATTCTGTGTCGATTGATATAATTGGAGGTGGGTCTCAGACCTTTTTCTTTGGTGAGGTACAAAAATTTGCACAAAAGCATAATAAAATTTGAATATTACAATATAAGAGAAGTTTGAACTTCTTTTGAAAAATATTTGAAATGTGATCCCTGTATCTATCTATTATATAAAGAAGGGGTGTATGTATGTATGTATGTATGTATGTATGTATGTTTGTATTTTATAGCTGGCCACACCAGTGGATCGATTTTTGTGAAATTTTTACAGAGTGTTACTTCAAGTCTGAAAGGAACAATAGGATACTTTTTTTTTGGAAATTATTGCTGCCACGCCCACACTACGCCCATTTGTGTGGGAAGGTCAAGTAACAAAATTACCCAGAGCCATACTGCTCAAACGCGTAGAGCTAAATATCTGAAATTTACAACACGTGTTAAGCTTTACATGTTTGTTTAAATGCAGATGAATTTTTAAACATTGGGCCCGTAAAGGGATAAAAAGGGGACAAAAAGGGAAAAATCGGTAACCTACTATCTATTGATGTATATAAGATAGAAACAAAATTTAAAAAGTTTAGCGTTTTCCTTAAGAAATCAACAGACAGGTATCTGGAGTTTTTTTTTAAATTATGGTCCGAAAGGCCGAAAAAAGGGGTTAAAATTATATTTTGGTACTCTTTGGTACTTTTTGTTACTTTTAAACCAATAAAGATAGAAAAATTTTTCAAATTGCGTTCGATAGGTCTTACAAAAATATGATTAAGTTTTTCGTACTTTTTTTTAATTTTGGACCCAAAGGGGGAAAAAAGGGTCAAAAATATATTTTGATTTTTTTATTCGTTTTTTGTAACTTTTAAACCAATAACGATAGGAACATTATTCAAATTAAGTGTAACAGGCCTAAAAAATATGAGTACGTTTTTAGATACTTTTTTAATTTTATAGACCCTAAGGGGAAGAAAGGGTTAAAATTATGTTTTAGTACTTTTTGTAACTTTAAAATCAATTATGATAGAAACATTATTTCAATTGCTTTTCGAGACCGATTTTTGGAAATTAGTTCGCACGTAAACGGCTTTTAAAGTTAAAATTTTGAAGGTAAAAAAGTGGGCGGTGCCACGCCCATAAAGGTTAAACTTCTTATGCTGGTAGTTTTATTGCACTGATTTTTTAAAATTGGCACACATATAGAAGGCCTCTAATTCCGAAGTTCTAAAGGACAAAAATTGGGGATTGCAGCGCCCACAAAAATGTAAGTTTTCAAATTGGTTCTTCTATTGTTGCGATTTTTATGAAGCTCAAAAATAGACCGATAATATTTATTTTCGGTACAAAAATGGGTGGCATAAAGATAGACGAACGTGCAAAATTATGTGAAGATAAGGCCATATTCTAGCCAGTTATAGCCCAAAACGCTTAATCCGGGAGGACATTTGTATGGGAGCTCTGTCGAAAAATAACCTGATCATCACCACCAACAACATGCTTTTTTCTTATGCCAAAAAACGTACCTGTTCCAAATTTCATCGAAATATCTGCAAAAATGCGGTCTCTACTTTGTTTACAAGAATACATTAAGACTGAATTCCAAAACGCAGTTTGCTTTGCATTAAAAATTTTCAACTTCTTCCCTTATTCACTCTTTACAATTTGGACAACGTTTTTTGCTTCCAGGACAATAATATATCTGTAAGCACTCATTTGGAAGTAGAAGATATTACCAGAAACATCATCTTTGCTTTCAGGAAAAACTTGAAATTTCGTGATGCAAGGCAAACTGCATTTTGGAATTCAACCTAACTCCCAGCCGGACGGATGGACTGACAGGTTTTAATCGGCTCAGGAAGTGATTCTGTGTCGATTGATATAATTGGAGGTGGGTCTCAGACCTTTTTCTTTGGTGAGGTACAAAAATTTGCACAAAAGCATAATAAAATTTGAATATTACAATATAAGAGAAGTTTGAACTTCTTTTGAAAAATATTTGAAATGTGATCCCTGTATCTATATTATATAAAGAAAGGTTGTATGTATTTTTGTATGTATGTATGTATGTATGTATGTATGTATGTATGTATGTATGTATGTATGTATGTATGTATGTATGTATGTATGTATGTATGTATGTATGTATGTATGTATGTATGTATGTATGTATGTATGTATGTATGTATGTATGTATGTATGTATGTATGTATGTATGTATGTATGTATGTATGTATGTATGTATGTATGTATGTATGTATGTATGTATGTATGTATGTATGTATGTATGTATGTATGTACGTATGTATGTATGTATGTATGTATGTATGTATGTATGTATTTATGTATGTATGTATGTATGTATGTATGTATGTATGTATGTATGTATGTATGTATGTATGTATGTATGTATGTATGTATGTATGTATGTATGTATGTATGTATGTATGTATGTATGTATGTATGTTTGTAAATTATAGCTGTCCATACCAGTGGATCGATTTTTTTGAAATTTCTACAGCGAGTTACTTCAAGTCTGGAAGAAACAATTGGCAAGTTTTTTTTTGGAAATCTTTGCTGCCGCGCTCACACTACGCCCATTTGTGTGGGAAGGTCTGATTATGAATTGCCTAACCAAATTACCCACAGCCATACTGATCAAACGCGTAGAGCTAAATACATGTTTGTTTAAATACATACGAATTTTAAGAAATTAGGCCCGTACAGGGATAAAAAGGGGACAAAAAAGGAAAAACATGTAGCCTACTATCTCTTGATGTATATAAGAGAGAAACAAAATTTTAAAAGTTTTGCGTTTTCCTTAAGAAACAAACAGACAGGTATCTGGAGTTTTTTTTTTCATTTTGGCCCGAAATGGGGGAAAAAGGGGCTAAAATTATCTTTTGGTACTTTTTGGTATTTTTTGTTACTTTTAAACCAATAAAGATATAAACATTATTTAAATTGCGTTCGATAGGTCTTAAAAAAATATTATTACGTTTTTCGTACTCTTTTAATTTTGGACCCAAAAGGGGAAAACAGGGTTAAAAATATATTTTGATTTTTTTTATGCGTTTTTTGTTACTTTTCAACCAATAAAGATAGAAACATAATTCAAATTGCATGCGACAGGCCTAAAAAATATGAGTACGTTTTTGGGTCTTTTTTGAATAATTGGACTCTTAGGGGGAAAAAAGGTTAAAATTATGTTTTAGTACTTTTCGTAACTTTAAAACCAATGAAGGTAGAAACATAATTTAAATTGCATTCGTCAGGTTACCAAAAAATGCTAATATGTTAATTAGGGGCTAAGATTATATGTATATAGAAGTTTATAAATAATTTTTGCTTATTAAAGCTTTCTAAATATCTCCAAAACTGTAAGCCTGGTAAATTTCCAATTTTTATGTGCTAAGTAAACAGTAGGGCTGACTTATTATTTATTGCAACTTATATTAATAATATTATTTTAATTATTTTATTATGATTGGGGTAGCGAAGCACACCGGGGCTTAGCTAGTCTATTATATAAAGAAGGGGTGTGTGTGTATGTATGTATGTATGTATGTTTGTATTTTATAGCTGGCCACACCAGTGGATCGATTTTTGTGAAATTTTTACAGGGAGTTATCTTAAGTCTAAAAGGAACAATAGGCTACTTTTTTTTAAAAAACTATTTCTGCCACGCCCACAATACGCCCATTTGTGTGGGAAGGTTAGGTTATTAATGGCCTAACAAAATTACCCAAGGCCATATTGATCAAACGCGTAGAGCTAAATACATGAAATTTATAACACGTGTTAAGCTTTACATGTTTGTTTAAATGCACATGAATTTTTAAACATTGGGCCCGTAAAGGGATAAAAAGGGGACAAAAAGGGAAAAATCTGTAACCTACTATCTTTTGATACATGTAAGATAGAAACAAAATTTAAAAAGTTTAGCGTTTTCCTTAAGAAATAAACAGACAGGTATCTGGAGTTTTTTTTTTAAATTTTGGTCCGAAAGGGCGAAAAAAGGGGTTAAAATTATATTTTGGTACTTTTTTGTTACTTTTAAACCAATAAAGATAGAAAAATTTTTCAAATTGCGTTCGATTGGTTTTACAAAAATATGATTACATTTATCGTACTTTTTTTAAATTTTGGGCCCAAATGGTGAAAAAAGGGTTAAAAATATATTTTGATTTTTTTATGCGTTTTTTGTAACTTTAAACTAATAAAGATAGGAACATTATTCAAATTAAGTGTGACAGGCCTAAAAAATATGAGTACGTTTTTAGATACTTTTTTAATTATTAAATCCTAAGGGCAAGAAAGGGTTAAAATTATGTTTTAGTACTTTTTGTAACTTTAAAATCAATTAAGATAGAAACATAATTTAAATTCTTCTTCCAGACCGATTTTTGGAAATTAGTTCGCACATAAGCGGCTTTTAAAGTTAAAATTTTAAAGGTAAAAAAGTGGGCGGTGCCACGCCCATAAAAGTTAAACTTATTATGCTGGTACTTTTATTGCACTGATTTTTTAAAATTGGCACACATATAGAAGGCCTCTAATTCCGAAATTTTAAAGGACAAAAATTGAGGATTGCAGCGCCCACAAAAATGTAAGTTTTCATACTGGTTCTGCTATCTTTGCGATTTTTATGAAGCTCAAAAATAGACCGATAATGTTTATTTTCGGTACAAAAATTGGTGGCATAAAGATAGACAAACGTGCAAAATTATGTGAAGATAAGGCCATATTTGAGCCAGTTATAGCCCAAAACGGTTAATCCGGGAGGACATGTGTATGGGAGCTCTGTCGAAAAATTAACTGATCATCACCACAAACAACATGCTTTTTTCTTATGCCAAAAAACTTATCTGTTCCAAATTTCATCGAAATATCTGCAAAAATGCGGTCTCTACTTTGTTTACAAGAATATAATATTAACGCTGAATTCCAAAACGCAGTTTGCTTTGCATCACAAAATTTCAAGTTTTTCCTAAAAGCAAAGATGAGGTTTTTGATAATATCTTTTACTTTCAAATGAGTGTTTGCAGCTATATTAATGCCCTGGAAGCAAAAAACGTTGTCAAAATTGTAGGGAGTGTATAAGGGAAGAAGTTGAAAATTTGTAATGCAAAGCAAACTGCGTTTTGGAATTCAGCCTAACTCCTAGCCGGACGGATGGACTGACAGGTTTTAATCGACTCAGGAAGTTATTCTGTGTCGATCGGTATAATTGGAGGTGGGTCTCAGACCTTTTTCTTTGGTGAGGCACAAAAATTTGCACAAAAGCATAATAAAATTTGAATTTAACAATATAAGAAAAGTTTGAACTTCTTTTGAAAAATATTTGATATGTGATCCCTGTATCTATATTATATAAAGAAAGGTTGTATGTATGTATGTATGTATGTATGTATGTATGTATGTATGTATGTATGTATGTATGTATGTATGTATGTATGTATGTATGTATGTATGTATGTATGTATGTATGTATGTATGTATGTATGTATGTATGTATGTACATACATATGTATGTATGTTTGTAATTTATAGCTGTCCACACCAGTGGATCGATTTTTTTGAAATTTTTACAGCGAGTTACTTAAAGTCTGGAAGTAAGGGGCTAAGATTATATATAGAAGTTTATAAATAATTTTTGCTTATTAAAACTTTCTGAATATCCAAAACTGTAAGCCTGGTAAATTTCCAATTTTTATGAGCTAAGTAAATAGTAGGGCTGACTTATTATTTATTGCAACTTATGTGGGGCAACCAATAAATTTAAAAAAATATAAATTCTTTTGTGTTAACATATTTGAATAATTTTACTATGATTGGGGTAGCGAAGCACACCGGGGCTTAGCTAGTAATGTATAAAGCAAAGACAAAAAATGATGTTGCATATTTAACAGAGGGGAAAATTACATGGAAATTAAAACAATGTCTATTACTTTAAGCTTTTTTTAAGTTGTTTAAGGAAAACATAAGTACAAGCTGTACCTCAAAATTTAATCGCGATTTTAAACGATTTCAAAAGATAAATTTTTAAATCTAGAACATGCTCTTCTTTCTGTGTATATAGGAATTATTGTTCGTTTGAAGTAGGAAAAACTGAAAAACTATATTTATGCGTATGACATCACTACATCTTGCGGGCTAAAAAATATTTCAGTAATAAAACAGCAACAAAAGTTCCCACAATAGTGCAATCGTAAAGTTAGCGGATCTGACAATTAAAAATGGCGTGTTAATAATTTTATAATGATAAAAAAGGGTGTTAATATGTCGATCAGATATCTGACAATTTTTTTGTCAGGTGATCGTTTGACAATGATCTTGCTGCAAATGCTTTAAAAAATATTTTGATTTCAAAGCTTTTATTAAGAGTTTAATTACAACTAAGCATATAAAAAAAAATAAAAAAAAATACTTACTTCCATACAAACAGGGATGATATTAAAACAACTAAAACAAGGAGCAACGAGAAGACAGCAATTATGGCGGATGTTTGTAGTGACTGGCTGCTATAAAGGCTGGCATCGAAAATCTGTAAATAAAAATAAATTTGTATTAAATATGGTTTTTAAGTTTTACATAAAGAGCGTTGAACATTTTTTAAGATGTCATTCCTCTAATTCAGTTATAAAATATTTTGGTCGAAACAGCTTTTAATCTTAAAAGCTATAAGTATGTTCGCAAAAACGCTTAAAACGAAGTTCTTTAATCTTTTAGTAGTAGTGTGATCGAAAGAAATTTATCCTATAAACATTCCCTTTTCTTTTTATAGTGCTGCCATTTTTTATTTTTTTCAAGGATATTTAAATGAATACGAATTTTCCTTTTGGATTTCCCAATATTTTATAATGTTCCAGGAGAAAACTTTTATTAAAAAAAACTAAAAATGAAATTTTAAAATTAGTTCTTAAAATGTTATTTTATGTTTTTGTTTTTAAATAGCTTTTCCATTTTTGACTTGAGCGTTTTGAAAGTTAATTGGCAATATCAGCAGCTGGTAGTTATTATTTACGTTAGTATTTATTTAAATTTTAATAATCCTAAGAAACAATATTTTAAAATAAGTTTTAACCCTTTAAGCAATTTCTATTCAAAATGACAATTGTTTGATTCAATAGGAAGTTTAAACTCATTGAATATGGTATAAATTTGTTATCTAAAAAGTGTCCCCGTTCGGGAAAAAACGTTCCACTACTATAATACTTACTTAATAAGACTATTTAGTTACTTCTTAAAGGCAATAAATCGAAAAAATTTGAATTTTTTTTCTTAAAATATCTACTATGTAACCAGAATTTATCTACTTTTATATCGAAAAAGTATTATATTTTTATAATTTTAATATACTAAAGTACTAACATATTAGAATGTTTTTCAACTTTAAAATTAACAACCAGTCGATCAAAAGTAGTGACATATTAGATACCTTTATCCAAATATTAACTTCCAATTGTTTAGAGGGAAGCAACAATGCAGTACTCAATATATTGAGCACAAAGTATCTATTTTATAATAAAATTAAAAAAAAATTGAGTCTGTGCATACAGAAATTTTTTTAAATTTTGTATGAAAAATTTACAAAATTTAAAAAAATTATATGTAACGTAAAACGAAGAAGAATATTAAAAAATATGTAAGAAATGAAGTCTTGGTAATAATTATTTATTACTTATTATTATTATTTTTATTATTATTTAGAAACATTTTTCCAAACATAACAAAATTTTTATGTTTATTACAGTTTAAATGATTTTTCTACTCGCTACTACTAATTATAATAATCCTTTAGGAATTTAAAGGTTTTCAAAGCGAGTAGAAGAATCATTTAAACTGTAATAATCATAAAAATGTTGTTATATTTGGAAAAATGTTTCTAAAGTCTGCAGGTTGTCAATCATATACATACTGCCACACTCCAACTTAAAATTAAAAATCGAAACGATTGTGCATTTCGTAGTAACTAACCAAAATTTTTCTTAGAAGAATATACCACTTCGTGTCAGGCACGGGGGGCCGGTGTAAATCTAAATGAAGTACACAATTTAAAAACCTGCTTCTAGGTAGTTGTGATCAGCTTAGGCGTTTTAAAGAAGTTAGGGCGAAAAAAGAAAAACCGGCATCTACATTTATAAATGCATATTCGTACACACAAATGTATATGTACATAATACGAAGTAGCGAGAGCAGGGTCTTAAGCAACTCATGCAAACAGGGTTTATATAGGATTCGCCTGGGAGCGGTTATAAGGTATTAATTTTGAACCAATTGCACCCTTTTATGACAACACAATGTAAAAGTGACATATTCCTTTTACATAAAGCGTAAGAACTTAAACCAGTCCTTATCCAAAGGTTGGGACCGGTCACTTCCAGAAATCTGAAAGAACGGATTCTTATCAACTTTTAAAAAAAATTCATCTGTTTTTGTTTCTTTTTTCATGAAATCAGTTTTAATTTCAAAATAGGCTCCGTCAAAAAATATTATCAGTAACACTTTGAACTTAGTACATAACAAATTCTGTAAGTGGATGTGGTCTTTAATATTAATCTAAAAGTCATATTTAAGACCGCGTCTAACGATTGGTAATTAATCATTTTTTGTTTTAATGTTATTGGTGTCAAAGTTTTATTAAACTTACTTATTTTATTTTATGAGGACGCAGTTAATTAAATAAATGTCACTGCATTCATTTGGAATTTGTTTGCTTTTTGATAACATTTGATCGACGAATTTTAGGTTTTAAAACAAATAAGAATGAAGGCAATGTATATTAAATTGCTGGAATTTTAAGGTATTTTTTTGTAAAATACAACGCCAAACAAAACAATTGCTCAAAATAGTTTCACATAACATGCAACTACATACAACTGTTTAGTTTACAAGGGATGCATTTTACGAAATGTGTGATGGTCTGAAGACAGTTTCTTGACTTTGTAATTAAGCATGACTTCAGTTAATTTTATTTAAAATAAAAAAAGACTTATATACAGTTTATTTTTTTCTTTAATTAAGATGTTTGTTTTTTATAAAAATGTGGCAAAGTTTCAAAAAGCAATTGATAATCGGATATTTCCCCTAAAACAGCTTTAGAAGCAAAACAAACAATGAAAAAAACATCAATAAACATATGTTTTCTTATTTTGAAAATATAAACAACCTGTCAAAACAATATGGTTATGATATGATACTTAAATTGTAATTAAACGCATAACGTTGGCCAGTTAAGTTGTCATTAAGTTTTAACTAAAAAAAAATTTTGTGGTTTATTAGATCTTAATGATAATTATATGATTAAAAAACTGGCCATTTATGTTTGGTTAAGTTAATGAAAATAGGGTCATACGCACAAACAAATGCAACCACAAACTACCGTTCATAACCCAGCGTGCAAAGGTTACCGACAATGTATGTAACAGACAAGTCTGGCCAAGGCATATCAATACAAGATGGTCGCAAGAAAAAAATTAAGAAAGTCGGTTTCTTGCCCTTTATTTTTTTGTATTAAGTTTGACATTGAAAAATAATTTAAATTTTCTTGCGACCACCTTGTATGGATATGGGTTGAGTCTGGCAAATACCTGAATTGATTCGTACGGATATCTTACAAATCTTTGTTAAAATTATAATGTACGATTTGTCTTAAGATTTTTGATCTATTCCTCGTAGGCATGTCTTATAGACATGGTAGACGTTTCTGTTAGATATCGTACAAATGTCGGCCAATTTTGCTGGCTGGGAAGGTACAAACACATAAGTATGTAATAAACTAAAAACGAGAGTTTATCAGTTTAATTTATTGAACGAATTAATAAATGTTGAAAAGTATATGTATGTAAATATGCTCCCATTCCGCCTTATTCAGTTGTTTATTTGCCCAAGCTATCGGCTGCAGATAAAAGAAGTGTTACACACAAACGACAAACTATTATTTTAAATATATTTTTTTAATAAAATAAACCGTCTTAGAAATACTATAACTATAACTCAATTTAACTTTTTCGAGATTACGCTATGAAAAAAAAATAATTTTAACTACCACTATATATATATTTTTTGACGTGTAATGGTCGCTTAGATAGTTTTGCCTTTAACGATTTTTTTTTATAAAACATGTGGTTTTAAGAGACTTTTTTTATCGGTTGTTACCACAATAAAGTAGTTTTTTCAAAAAATTGCAAATTTAAAAGAATAAAAGTCCTAACTAGATAGTTTAAAATCCATTATTTTCTTTTTTTTTAACATAGCCCATGAAACAAATATTGTGTTGATGATGATCACCATAAAAGTTAATTTTGTTGCATAGTGTTTTTGTCGCGATCAGCAAGTTGTTCTGCCTGATGTTTACTCAGTGCTGTTAATATTTTTTATATGGAAGTACGCACATAAATACTTTTTAATAATGCTAACTAATGTTAGGAGTTTGTTTAAATTCGGTATCGGAAGTACAAGTTACAGTTAAAACAAATTTTAGGGTGTTTTAACTCCGGTTCGCCGGCCAGATTTTTGTTCCTTAAAATAATAATTAATACAAATTTGAAACGAGTTCAATTAATCAAAATGAACTCGGAAACAATTTCAGTATACCCTTTACAATTTTTTTTCAATATTTATTTTTATTTTTTTAGTTTGTTAAAAAAAATCAAAAACTATAATAATTGAAAAAGATTTTTAATAAATTACTGGACCTGCCGACTACGCACCTTAGATGGCAAGGAAGGCTCAGTCAAGGCTTCCCTAAGGTCTTAAACAACCAATTAATTTTTTGATTTATTACTTTTCGAACCTTTGTAATTGATTTAAGGGTGGGGAAAATGGTGCAGACGATTTAAGGCAATAAATTAATACTGCAAAGCCATTTTTTTTTTATAATTTTTAGGTTTCAATTTCCTTATTAGTTTTATACGTTTGCTTTTCTTCTTTATAATATTTTTTTTAAATATCTTTATTCTTAATTCTTCTATCTCAGCTTAATTTAACGTTTATAAATCAAATATTTATAGAATGTCCTCCTGGAATAAGCGTTTTGGGCTATGATTGCCACTAATTTACCTCTCCATTCACAAATTTTTTTGTCGTACTAAGTTTTATAGTAATCGCTTATTAATTAAACCTGTTAACATAAAAGTCCCATTTCCGGAAATTACCATTTCCTTAACACATTTTTTATGTATAAAAAATATCAAATGTGAAATAAATTATAGCATATGTGGAATAATTTGGTTGTGCTTGGCCATCTATTGTTTTATGACTTGCTTTATTTAGAAATAAAAAATATTGATAAACCCTTTTACATCAAATGAAAAAGATATACATATTTACAGTCAATCCAAGCGTATCTCTTTTGAAAAAATAGTAATATTAGTCTATATACCAAGGTCAAATAATAATTGAGGTCGTATTAGTAAAAAAAGTTTAAGCCTCTCTTACTTTTTTCTTTTTTATATATGAAGCATGACTATAGTTGCAGGATTTTAAAACCCTCAAGGAATCGTTAAGACTAAAACTGATTGTTCAAATTTCTTCAAAAGTAGTAACAAAAAACAGCAGAAGTTTATAATGTAAAGCAAAATATAAACCGCAAATGAAAAACATCAAGTCCGAGTCGTCAAGTCTTGGTCTTTTAGGAGAGACGGGAAAAGAGAATACAAGTAGGGCTGCCTGTTGGTACTTTGACGAAACTTGATAAAACGTGTGAGTACGTAAATGCCAGTTCAAAAGAGAATTAAATAAAAACTGTGTATATGTAGCCTTATAAGTACATATGTACATATGTATGTCTAAAAAATAATTTTTTTGTTTAAACCGATTTTATTTCAAAACAAAATGTTCTAACATAAATTAGTTTTCAGGGATTCTATTTCTTATCCTTGTTAAATAGTATATTTAAGGTGTATTTGTGGTCTTTTGTACTTTAAAATTCTTAGGTACTAATATTTTGAAAGCTTAATTGCAATTAGTGAATTAAGTAGCGAAATAAAGACAGAAAATGGAAAAATTCTTTCCCTAAAAACTTTTTAAAGTTTAACATATGTATGTAGAACACCTATGAGTATTATCATACTAATTAAACTATCAAAAAATTAATAATAACGGCTATTTTGTTTCCTTTTTTGTGTGTTTTTTTTAATTTAATCGGATAACTAGTTAGTTCTCCAGTAAATGCCAATTGTATATGTGATGCAGCATCCTATTTTAACTTCGAAGCAATATATCTCGAGATACATACTTAATTCAAAAAAAGTGTTATCTAGGCAAGATAAAAATAGCACGATTTTTTTTAAAAAGTATGCAAAATATAAAAAAGAATAAAATATAAAAAAATCGTTGAAAATGGCATACAGTAAAACAAACTAAAATAAATTTTACCGCGGTCAAAATAAATTTTTATATTTTTTTTAATAACCAAAGTTCATCATCAATAACTCTACAAAACAATTTACAGTCAGACCGTTAAAAAGACATTTTATGGCAAGGTTGATTATAAATTATAAATATTCAAAATAATTTAAAAAATGACATTAAGTGACGAGTGTTTGTTATTGTATGTCTTGAGGGCTAACTATAATGTGCTTTAGCTTACTTAAGCAAAAGTGCGAATACACATGTTTAAAGGCGGTGGCACAATGAATCCGTCATACGTCATACTTCGCCTTTTTTAACTGACGTTAACGTAACAACGCAAGAGGTTGTCACATAGAATCCTTTATAAACGGATGTTAAATTAGCAGGTGGTGGTGGTTCTACAACAAAATTTGGTGAATATAATTATTGTTTTTGTTGTAGTTTTCGTTGGGTCAGTTGTCGAAAAAAGATATGTAAAAGTAAATAATTTTGACTACGCAGCCTCGATTTATGCATGAAAAAAGTCGATCAGTTGTGTTCGTAACACCACCTGGTACACATAATTTCACCATGCAACTTGTCAAAGTACTTGACGTACGTTGAAAGTTAAAAGTTGCCCAACTTTAGTACGTTGCGTTGAAGGAGACGTACTGTATGTGACATTGTTCATAAGAAACCATGTTATTTAACTTAGCTGTCAGTTAAAAAAGGCGACGTATGACGGATGACGGATTCATTGTGCCACCGCCTTAAATGTGTATAACTATAATGTTCTTAAGCAACTTTTCGTTAAGTTTCGTCAAGACACATTTGATTAAGCAAAAAGCGAACCTGGTCGTACTTTGATTAATGGATCAGCTGTGTATACATGAGTTGGGCGCACAGTTGCACTTTTAAGTACACTTTTATTTATGAAAAAAACATTTTTTATTTCTTAACTTTTATAATATAATTTTATTATTTATTTGCTAATGGTTTAATATTTTTAAATTGTAGATGTTACTTAAATAACATTTTGCGAAAAAAAATCCATGTATATGGAATATGAAAGTAAAACAGTTTTTGCAAAAGTACAAATATTTTCAACTGAGTTCTGTAAATATTTAAGTTCAAAAAGTACAATATAGCCACTCAAAAGTCTTCAATAAATTGCTTAAGCATTTGACAGGCTTTTCGTTGATATTTGACATTAGCATGCGTTTGTTTAAGCACAATATAGTTAGCCCTTTGACGAGACAAACTCATGCCTAGACAAACGTCAAAATCAGTATATAAAAACCCAGTATAAAAATATAGGATTTTTTTTGATTTTGCCATTTGTCTAGGCATGAATTTGTCTCGTCAAGGTGTACAATTGTGAAGAATATATTCATGGTTAATATTAGTTAATATGACAGCTGTCAAAAATAATAATAAAATATTTATCATAGTGTTTAGAAATGTTTGCATTATAAAACGGGTGAAAAGTCGAAACAAAACTAATTGAAAAATGTATAAAAAGTTTTAGTTGCTCATATTTGGTTAGAAATAACAACAAAGTTGTATCCTTTTTTTTGTTCGTTTAATGATATTTGACATTTGCAATCACAACAGATGTGTTAAGGACAATAAAACATTATAAGGGTTTGTTGTGTTTATCATTATGATTGTTAACATTTTTAAGGGGGTTTAACTTAGTTTCAAAAGTTTAATAAGTATATACAGCACAAACTCGATAGTCCGGACACTCGATTTTATGGAAACATCTATAATCCGAACACTGCTACAAACCGGACAGTAACACTTTTTTTCTCTAAAATCCGGACAGTATTTTTTTCATTCATATAATGCCCTTTGTATAATAACGGAACTTTTTACCGCTATACATATTTATCTACGCGTGGAATTTTCTCAATTTTGATTTACATATGTTTGTATAAAATTTTTCTTTCATATTCTAAATATAAATGATAAATGTATTGAATTTTATATTCTTTTTATTAAAAAAAACTTGATATATAAATATAAAATTGATTTAGTGTCATTCACGACAAAAAATTAAATAAAACGTGTTTTTTACATTATATATGCAGGTTAAAAACATAAACATCTGTAATTCGGACACTCTGGTAATACGGACATGCTCAGGATTTATGGTGTCCGGATTATCGAGTTTGTACTGTACATACATACATACATACATACCTACATATGTATGTACATATATACATAAGTATGTTGAATATATTTCAACGCAAATTAATTTGATTTTTTTGTTGTTGATTCCGCCCCATGTAGGAACATTTATTTAAAAAATCAAGTACCCTTTGCACATACATAAGAATATATTGGCAACGACTAAGTATAAGTTACACATATTTTATTCACTTACCGGTATCGCGTCACACTTATCGTTATCCCAGGCTTTTTGAGCCTTTAACTTCATCTCTTCTTCGTTGCAATTTTTAGGGGCATCATAAGCAATCATTGAGGGTGGCCGTGGAGGAGGTGGTATAATGAATTTTGGTGGCGGGACCAAGTGACCACCACATTCACTGCATTCCATGATATCCTCAAACATTTTCCACATTTGTAATAGAAAATATTTACTTTGGTTGAATTTTTAGGGTAAAAACGATTTTTATGAAAAAATTAAAAGGGAGTTGGGGCGGTGAATGGAAAAATTAAAATTAAAAAAAAAATTGTTTTTAGCTTATAAAGTTTGGTCATATTTGTTTCCACATTTTGGCTGCTTTGTTTTTGTTTTTAGTTACTTAATTTGGGGCAAATCTGAAACGACAAAAGAAATGTAAAACGTCTTAATTAAGAGTGTAAAGTGTTAAATTATTAGAAAAACTTTTTAACAAATTGAATCAAAATGTCTTTAAAATTGCTACCAGTACATACTTTGTTCACAAAAATACATGGACACATGAAATATCGGACATGCTTAATTCGGGTCAGGAATGTGGTGGTGCGGGTGTATAAAAATATGCCTGCTGTATTAATGCGCAGACAGTTTGTATAAAATTCGGTTATTTTTTCGATTTTTTTTTTGATAATACAAAGTTATACAAAAGTTTTAATGAAAGGGAATGTATTTGCAAATTTAGCGTAAAGTACGCCACTTTGGATTTAAAGTGACGATATACATATATGTTTGACTTTTTTTATAAATTCAGTGTCATTTACTTCGTATTAGCATTTCGCTTGCTCAACATTACAAGGTTGAATGTAAAATTTTTGCAGGTTTTGAGTTTATACCATACCGGGGCTATATGTGACAATGCCCAACGTTTTGTGTTGATCCAGAGATTGTTGAGTACATCTAGACCCCACAAACAACAGTGTTTCCTAGTTGTGTGCCACAAATTGTACAAGAGTTTAGCATCGAAGTTGTATGAACCACAGAATGTTTGAGTGAATTATATTCACGTGGCCTTGATGACAGAGTCATAATTTGGTTATGCTTATGTTTGCAACAAAAAAGTTCAAAATATATCTTCCTTAATTATATCGATACAACGAAAATCATCTTATAAGTCGCAAAACGATGTTCGTCCGCCTATCCGTCCTAGCCGGTAGTGCTATATATATTTTATTACTTTAAATATTTCTAAATCAAATACAACATTTTAACACAGAACGAGCCTTCGTAGGCCCAATTTTTAACCTTATTCATTCTAGAAACTTTCTCTGCTGGCTATGGCTTTTTTGTTCTAACAATTTTATTTTTAAAACTAAAATCTTTTTAATGAATATTTGTTCAAAAATATTGGTATATACTTTAGTTAAAGTAATACAAGCAAGTGTTTTAAAAAAATGCTTATCAGAAAAATACATACGACCTTATTCATATAACTATTTAATGTTTATTAAGGAGTTTTTTTTTGAGAATTATTTCATAGAAATTGGCCAAATAAGCATTTAATAAACATAAAATATTTTTTATAAACAAGACCGGTAATTTTTAACGTTTTTGTTTCTTAATAATATAATTTTTAAGGTTTTCACTTTTAGAAAACACGAACTTTAATATTTATTTCTTTTTGAAAAACTTTTAGTTTTATGTAACACTAAAAACCGTTTTATGTATAAGTGTTCAGTACCAAAAGTGTACGTTGCAAAAACATGTGAATGAGATTTATTGAATTAAAAATAGAATGTTTAACTGACAGTTAAACTAAATTTTGTTGCAAAGTTCTTTTTTGAAAAAGACGAATAAAAAATAAACATCTAAAATTTTGATTTTCTCAGCAC
This sequence comes from Melanophora roralis, assembly GCA_963583895.1. Classification (NCBI taxonomy): domain Eukaryota; kingdom Metazoa; phylum Arthropoda; class Insecta; order Diptera; family Rhinophoridae; genus Melanophora; species Melanophora roralis. Next base: position 127,930,061 of record OY757187.1, on the reverse strand, counting down.
ATACAATCTTGTAATATGCAGCAAACAATATGTTAAATTTTAGATTCCTTCGCGATACATGTATTAATTCCTTTATTCCTATAAGGAGCATAGGACAACACGACAGCGACACACTACTAAAAGAATTGCTGCACTGTATCATATAAGGAAAATACATATTTAATATATATATACATATTAAATAATATAACGCAGACAAATAAATTATTAAATTAAAATGAAAACATTGTAAAATTTTGTTTCGCAATTTGTTCTAAAAAAATTAAAAAAAAAAAGGAATAAAATTATTATACAAATGTATTTGTATGGAGTATATTAGAACAAAATAAAATTTATTTGTTTTTAGATTAAGTCATTGTGATGGGCACATTATGTGACTTAAAGCTCCTTAAATAAGACTCAAACTTCTAAAGACAAAAGCAAACAAGATGAACACAAACATAATACACGCCAAGACGTTAACATTCTGCTCAAAGAGACTCCAAAAATCATATAGAAACATTGTAAAATTTTGTTTCGCAATTTGTTATAAAAAAATTTAAAAAAAAAAGGAATAAAATTATTATACAAATGTATTTGTATGGAGTATATTAGAACAAAATAAAATTGATTTGTTTTTAGATTAAGTCATTGTGATGGGCACATTATGTGACTTAAAGCTCCCTAAATAAGACTCAAACTTCTAAAGACAAAAGCAAACAAGATGAACACAAACATAATACACGCCAAGACGTTAACATTCTGCTCAAAGAGACTCCAAAAATCATATAGAAAATATCTATGTATTTATAAAAATATATTTTAAAATATGTTAATATAAAACAGGTTAAGGCGCTATATTGGGCCTAATATCTACATATTTATTTAAAGTTTGTTAAAAATTTTTTTAACAAGTCTATTACGAAATTCTTTTGTATTAAGTTTAAAGTCGATGATAGCTATTATAATTTTGAGGTAAAACAAAGCAAACATTTTATTTTAATAGTGACCATAGCAGTATGTTATACATATACATACATATATACGGATTTATAAGTATAAATTTTTCTTACATACATATACATATGTATGTATATCTCGATCTGTAGCTTTCCGATCTTGCTTACTTTAAAAAGTAATTGTCTTAGGTATTGTTATATTTAACCTGCCTCTGAAAATTTGTTTTAGCAGACTTTTCCATCTATAAGAATGTAGAATATATATTCCATATGGGGTAGCAAGGGAATATTAAAGAAATTATAAAAGGAATGACAAAAGTAAAAAAATAACAAAAGCTAGCACACAACTTGAATCAAGATAAAAAAAATTTACTGCTGACTGTGTGTCTATCCAGAATTAATCAATTTTAAAAGATACAAGTTATCATGATGATGCCTTTTAACAAACAATTAAAAAAAAAAGTATATAAAGAAGAATAGGAATAAATAATAAAAAAGAAGAAGAAAGCAAGTAAAAACTCAAAGAAACAAACTGATAAAAACTTAGAGAAATTGAAACCAATTAAGTAATTGCTAAAGCTATTTAAACGAATTAATGTTCTTTAAGTTAAAGATAAAAACATAAATGAAAATCTAAATTAGGACGAGAAATTAAATGAAAATCAGGTATTTGTATGTAGGTATGAAATGCTTTTTTGCATCAACAGATTCTTAATAGTGTTGGTTAATTATACACACCTACATATGTACATAATTAAATTTTACATATATGTATGTAAGTACGTTTGTATGTACTTATGTAGAAACGAATAACGGTATCGGTACCGGTATTAAAAATATTTGTCATTTCGGTTTCGGTATTTCGATTTTATCGGTATCTTTACAATATTTTAACGTTTATATGTACAAAAGAAATAACAGTTTTCAACATTATTCGTATTAACAGTTTTATCAATGTTGTTTATTTATTTTTGTAGAACATTTAAAGTTAATAGCTGTTATAGTCTCCGAGATATAGCGTATCGAAAATTTCATAAAAATTGTTCGTTTGTGTGGTGGGCTGTCCGGCCCCTTGCTTCCATCCAAATTATTTTTTCAAAAAATTCGCCCTCTGTATTTACTTTTTGTGTTTGAACGTAGGAATGTTCAAAAAAGTGTAAAATTTCATACAATAATAAATATTTGTAAAAGTGAATGTCATATTTATTATAGTCAGCTGGGCTCTTGATTTGCCTGTTTGAGTGTACCCTTAATCTGACAATCACTATAATAAAATTTCAAGACGAATTCATAATCAGCTGGGTTCTTAACACTTTCTGTAGCAGTGTACCCTGCCCTATATGTTGCTGTTATTTTATTCGTTTATGTAACTCTTTAAGAAAAAATTTAGCATTTGGATAAAAATATTTAATTTTCCTCTAGCTATCTCTGGCAACGCTGGTCAGCGTGTTTTACTTATTGTTCTTAAATGTTCTCTTTAGATCCTATCCCAGCAAAACCTTTGCTTGCCGAGTAAGTTAGTAAGTAGTATTGGATATGCAGGAGCACCAGCCTTTACTTACGCACATAAGTATGTACAAAAATCAATCAAATAACTAGTACCAAGCAATAGCTGAAAAGTTAAATTAAAACTTTAGGTTTTTCAAACAGTCTTTTTGATGATTAGATTTTTGTATAAATGCCTAAAAATGCAACTAATTAAGCCTCAATGAATAAACCATAATTCTGTTGTTAAGATCTTATTACCTTGTAACATATAATATAATGAGAGCTTATTACTTAAATTCAAAAAAATTTTACTGGGTACAAAGCAAAATTAAATAGCAGCCTAGAATTGTGTGGCAGTAAAGAAAAAGGTTTGCGTCTAAATGTTTCCTCCAATAAAAAAAAGCCTTTTTTAGCATTTAAAGACTTGCTCGCTTTTTTGAAATTTTGTCCATAACTTGAACATAGCATTTGTCACAGAATTAACATTTAAATATGTATTAAATTTTCTTATAATTAGGACTGCCCGTTATTATATATTTAGGGGATTCACAAGGTGTTCTATTATGTCCTATCGTCATAATGTTATAAAATTTCACAAAGGTTTAAAAACACTGTCGTGGTCTTCCATATAAAAATATTAAAAAAAAATACTACGTCGTATAGTATGTTTATTAATTTGTTGGTAAAGGTATTTTAAACCATTGTGAAATTTTATAAGATTATGACAATAGGACATAATAGAACACCTCTCATTGTTACTATCACTCTAAAAATATTACATATATTCAAAGGAAACGCGTTTTGGTTCCCAAGCATATGTATGTATATGTATGTAAACACTATCTTTTGAAATTGATGCGTCTAAAAATCTATTAAAACTTCAGCTTTATAAATACAGTCATAATTTTGTTTTTGGGTTTTTTTAAGAAATGTCTGACATTTTATAAACAACTAACTTTGCATAATAATCTGTTTAGTTTTTAAGGCTTTTCTGTATTTATTAAACACGAGGAAATTTTAAATATTTGTACATTATCGTATGCTGGTTTACGAGTGTATTTATGTATCGATACTTGTATGTATGTATGTTTGTATGTATAATAAACAAACATTCAAATGTATTCATGTATCTGCGTCTTTGAATATTATGTGGAGTAAATTTGGAAAAGGTGTTTCTTACACGCACGTTTCATGTGAATATAAACCTGTCTGTTGACAATATAATAATGCCACAACCTGTGTAAAGAAAACCTGTTAAATCAAATGTGTACTAACTTAAACAGCTACTATGAATAACGTTTAATACATAATACAACAAACACAATAGAGGACATCTTAAAACCATTAACATCTTATATTTTCAGGTAATAAATAAAAATCCTTAAAAAATAAACATGTAAGTAATAATTACTTAAGATACAAATTTAGTTATGGGTAGGTGTTAGTCATTTACACGTATATATTATCGCGGTTAGTTAAAAAACGAAGCAAAATGCTTGCGCGCAACAAAGCCCAATTTTTTTAAGTATTTTTATTTTGAATCGTTTTTATTTGATTAAAATGTCAATTTTTTTGGTCAACTTGTAATATATATATTTCTTAATTGTTAATTTTATTATAAAAAATCTAAACCAATTAAAGCTTACTTATAAAAGCTTATTATTTACAAAATGTTTAATTATTTTTTGTCCCATATAATAGGTTTTTGTGTATTTTTGTAACACCTTTAAAGAAATGTTAGAAATGTTTATTTTTAACTCTCTTCGGTATTTTCTTTTAAGATAAAAGAATAGAATGGCATTTCTTTTGCATGTTGTACTCATACGTACTGTTATTAATGGATTAGTTTCATACATATGTAGAGGAACATATGTATATATAAGTACATATGTATGTATATATTTAAAAAACTTAAAGCAGTAAAACTTCAAAAGCAAGAAAATAAAACGAGCAAATACAGTTTAATATCTTAAAATTTGATAGGATTTGTTAGTGGGCAAAAGCACTTGTTGCCGAAAAATTGCATTTCTATCTTAACTGTATTTACAATTTAAAACATATTTAAAGAATGTGGATGTTTCTATAAAGGTTATTTTAAATTTACGATTTTCTAAACTGCATTTTCTATTCAATTAATATTTTTCAAAATCTTTAATATAAAATTAAGCAAGAGACACCACAGCTCTAATATGTATATGATTCAAAAACTCTCGTGAAGGCCATCTGGAGAAAGCATATTTAAATTTCAATACATTGTTGACAAGATGACAATCTAAATCATTTTATTTGTTCATCATAAAAAAAGAATAATGTTATCAAGTACATATCAATTACGATTGATACAATCGTAATCAACTTTTCCATCTCTGGTTTATACTACTCTAAAACGCCGCCGCCGTTTTCTTGAGCAATAATTAAATCAAATTTACATTGTTTTTAAGAATTATTATTTATTGCCATTTGGAAAATAAAAGTCAATAAATCCAAAAAAAAAACACGAGGAAGCGATTTGATTGCCGTTTAGCTATTTTTTAAAAATTGTTTGACGGCTTTATCAAATACTGCATGTAGTTGTCATAATTAAAACACAAAAGTATCAAAAATTAAAATGTTTTTCTTTTCAAAGTTTGTAAACAGAGAGAAAAAGGCTTTTTAAAGTTTGGGTTAAATACGTACACTCGAATTGAAAGAGTGATAATTGTTTTTAGTATCTGCTTACAAACAAGATAAGCATTTAATTTGTAGACTGTTTTTAAGTTGTAATCGTTTAATTAAACTACTTCTAGAGCTGAATTTTAAGAAAAATCATGCTAAAGCATAATCAAACGATTTGAAAGCATAAATTGTGTACATACATATATGGATATATACATATATGAATGTATGTATGTTTGTATGTATATATGACAGTAAGAAAATATGATTTAATTAAGAAAATCTATACACATACATACATGAATACTTTTTAAATTTGCAAAAATTTATATGTATGCGCATAAAAATGTGTGCATTGATGTATTGTGCATTACATACATATGTGTGTAATATTGTTTTTACATCCTTATAAATATCACAACTTACATTTTTTTTAAGCTGCACTAACTAGTAAGCTTTAAGTTGTTGCTAATATAATCAGAAGAAAATAAATACATAATCCAAAAAATAAGTACATTTGTATGTGTTGCAATTGGTGTACATACATATATGTATGTACATATGTAGACGTTTTATGCCGCTGAACTAGTTTCCGATTGACACTTGAATTTACTTTGGTTTTCGCATTATTTTCGTTTCGACTTTTACTACTTCTGTAGACACATGCATAAGTATTTATGTATGTTTTATTCTAAACTACAATATTTTTTTTCCAATTTATGTATAAACACACATATGTATATTATTTTTATTGCTTATTTTTTAAATAAACTATCCTTTCATTTAGACATACATAGACAAGTATGTAGGTATTTATGTATATATTTTCAAGAATTTTAGTTTTTCACGTTAGGTTTCTTAAACTAGGAAACGCTATTCACCCGCAAATACGTCTTAATCCGGCGACTAGTAGTTAATAACTGTTTGTTTGAGATTCACAAAGGGAGAGTCGTGCAAACGACTGAAATTTTAATTTAAATGTTATCCCACATTGTCAACGATTTGCTCATTACGCACACATACACTAACAAAATAAGCGTATTCCTGTGAGTGATAAAACAAATGAAAACAAGAAAAACATTTCTAAAACTCTCAAATTTTTCATCACAGCCAGTGTTGCCAAAACTCTGATTTCATTTTACACAGCCATAGCTGGAGAATTATCCAAAAAGTTTAAAATTACACAAAAATTAAAAAAAAATTATTTAGAGAAAATCATAAAATCTTTTGATTCCCAGAACTTTGTTACTTTGATAAAATGTAATATAATCTTAAAGAGTTTTTTCTGAAAGTAAAAATTCGTCAAAGCTTAAAAATATATATTGTCACACCCGTCACACTTTTTAGAAGGCGATTTAAAGCAGAAGAAGGTAATTTTCTTTTGATTCCCAGAACCTTGTTACCTTGACAAAATGTAATTGCCCAAATATTTAATTATACAAAAGTTGTTCTATCTAAAATTTTTTTGAATGCCCCATTTTTAGCTAATTACACAGTAGTCGGCAACACTGATCACAACACTTACACGCTTACACACATCCTTTTTTTGTTTCAAACACATGCCGAATTAGTGTGTGTTTGTTTTACACACACATACATCACAGGTAAATTGATAAAAAAAGGGAAATTTATATATTTTAGCTCTCAACGAATGAATTATATCAGAGAACAAACTTGGTCAGCGTTACCCTTAAACAAAAAGGAGTGCACAAAAAAGTGATTAAAAAACAGTGCTGAAAAGGGGATTTTAAAACAAAAGGGTATTTCAAAACCAAAAAAATGTAAGTTTTATTTTTTAATTTTTAGAATAAAAGATAACAAATGTATACCGGCATGTCACAGAGGTTAGAGTTCCGTTCGGAAGGAGAATAGAAAGTTAATGTGTTTTAGACGTCTCAGTGTAAACGGCATGGTTTTTTGAAAAACGCAAAGATGATTACTTTTTATATGAAATCGAGAACGGAGCTTACAATTTTTCAATAAAAAAACTTTATTTTTACTCATTCAAATATCTTAAACGACTTTACCACATGTTACACTCTGTTTATTTAAATGAAAGTACAACACAAAATGATAAAAACAATATATAATATGGAAACAAAACATATAGTTCGTATTTTAAAAAGCTTGATATCAACTTTGGCTTCCTTATCAAGTATGTACTTAACATGTTAAAAGGTTAATTTTAAAAAAGAGCTACACAAATTGGCAAGGCAATCTAAAATGAGGCAAATTGCCACATTATCCGCACGACGGTAACGCTGAACTTGGTGAGAATTTTATGAAAATTTATCACAGACCTTAAGAGAGACATTGTTAAGAGAGAAACTATGTCTTTATTTAAGAGTAATGCAATAAACGAACGACTGCACATTTTAGTTAAAAATGTTTCGGTTTAACATTCAAACTTTTACAATTTTGTCTTTGAGTTGATGTTGTAAAGCAAATAATTAAATAATTTGATGTTTTTTATTTATTTTGTTGACCTAGACCATACAAATTTTAACTTTGTTTAATATTTTGTTGACCTAGACCATAAGCAGCTTAAACTCATCGATATACATAATTTCAAGATATAATTTTCTTGTCATAAAATTGCCCCAGTTCAGGATGAAACATTCTACTTCTATTATAGGTACTTACTACATATGTATATGAGACAGTAATTAAGTCTATACTATGTAACTGAAAGCTATTTTCTTTTGTTTAGTTAAGGTGTCGTAATTTTATATTTATGATAAATAATTATTGTTTTATAATTACATACATATGCATGTACATACATACACACATATATACAAATATTATTTTTTAGAAACTACTATTTTAATATTAAAGTTTACCATGCATTTTTGGTTAAAAACTTAAAAAATTTCAAATAATATCTATGGCTTTGTAAAATGTGTACCATCTACCAGTAGAGACTATTTAGTGATAGTGACAATTGAGTCACTACTATGCAAAAATAAGCTCCTCATGGACTGTAATAGTTGTTAAAATAGTAATACTGCAGTTTATTGCATTCAACACCATCAAACCGTGCTGCATAGCAATGATCAAGGTCAATGTCACTGTTTTGTATGAAAAATCAAGCAAAAGAGACGGTCAAAATTATACTGAGATAACTTGAATGAACGTATGTACATATATTCAACTATACATACATACTTACATCCTGGCAAATGAAATATTTTTTACAGAATCAAATCGAAATGTTTATAATAAAGAGCTAAAAATTCAAAAATGCTTTTGTAAACTTTTACTAACAAAAAAGAGATAATTTTTTGTTTAAGAGAACTTTTTAATAACTGACATGTTGTTCTTATGGTGAAATCATGTGCCATGTCTCTGCAACACATTCCACATTTTACTGAAGGCACTTAAATATGTTGATGGGCAATAGTGATAAAATGGTTACATCCAAAAACACACCTAATATTGTTTAAGATTTTAATTGAGCACCCAGCGGGAAAAATGCCCCTGACGTAATTGGTACTTATACATTTTAGGCAAAGTGATAATGCACATATTTTGTGCGTATAAAAAATAGGACTTTTTTTAAATCTATTCTAGCATCCCAGCAGTAAATGAAGCTAAGTAATTAGATTATCATCGATGACGTCAGCACAACGTTTTAAGCTAGAAATTTAAGTACTTAGAGTACAATTTAGACGTAAGCTAATATAATATCATGCCGTGATTACAACTAAAGGTGCTTTCGCACGATATGTATTTTACACATGACTTGTCAAATTTTGCAGTGCGAAATTGGTATCTGCCGTCTGAACGCGTTTAAACATTGCATGTGTGAAATACATATGTAAATGTCATATGACAAATTTGTAATTAGAGCGTGCTCTATTTTCATCTGACAAAGCATGTGTCATCAGTTGTTTTTAAAACAACAACAAGGAAGAGTAAGTTGTTTATTTTGGTTTGGAGGTTATGTCAGATGTAATTACACATGTACGTGTGAAAGCAAAAATTATAGACCATCAAAATGACAATTTTGACAGACATACGCAATTACATGTGGATTGCAAAAGTGAAAAGTCATGTGTAAAATACATATCGTGCGAAAGCACCTTTACGCGTACGTGAAGATTATAATCTAAGTATTTACGGTACCGTCAGGTCTCTTAAATATTTGCCCCAAAGAACGTGACAACTAAAAATTATAGTTTCAAAGTCCTTTGTTTATTAGGATACACATATATTTTAACATTATAAAAATAAGCTAATTAAACTAAAAAAATAACCACCCGAAAATGTAAAATAAGTTTGACCAAAAAAGGAAGAAATAAATAATTCATTCACCCTCTTCACCAAAGGGGAAAGCAGATGGACCAAATTCACCACCCCAATCATTTAAATTTATTGAAAATGACTTGTGAAAGGCGTTAATGCATATTTTTCTTTTTAGCAATAAAAAAAAACGCTTAACTTCAAATAACATAAAAGTTAATCATTAAGACAATATTTAATTGTGTCATTCGTTTTGAACGGATGTGAAAAATCAATTTTAATACAATTATATGCAGAAAAAAACTTAGCTACCAGCAAGATATAAACAACAAACACATTTTTACTACAAGTGTATATTAAGAGGGAAGAGAATGAAAACGCCCTTAAAATAGTAAATTTAAGATGTGGCCAAAGATCGATATGGGCAAAAAGATTATTTGTGGCAAATAAAATAACCAAATTTAAGGGAATGCACTTTAGGCCAAACAGATTGAGAAACATCTACCAAATATACTTACTATTTAGCACATTGTTTATAAATTAATCTAAAATGTTGAAATACCTACGTATATACATACATATATTGAGTATTTTGAATATTTGCTTTCAAGGTTAATTTTTTTTACGTTGAACTAGCTTTATTTACCCTGCCCGCTTTGCTGGTTTCAACCCTACTACTTAAAATACAAAAGTGACATAAATAAGTATTAGAAAACTCTACTCCGAGTAAAATTATATCTATTATTTTTCTTAACTGTCATAATTGACATAAGTATTAAAATATTATTATGAATTTAATGTGATTTAAACCTGAGTAAATATTTTTAAAAAAGAAGAAGAAGCTCTTGATTAACTTTATCCAAGTCGTACAATATTTTCTTTTCAATATTTTCCCATTAGAGATTGTAACCATAGCTGCCAGATTTGACGATATATCGTCATTTTGACGATTTTGGGGGCAAAAATAGGATTTTTACGATTGGGCGATTTTTACCCTGAATGTGACGATTTTCGAAAATAAAAGATTTGTGGCTTTCTTCGAAGACAATCTGAGGCAGAAAAAGGTTTTTTTTTTTACTTAAGACAAATATATTTTAAAATATGTATGTACATATATCAGCCACTATTTGTTTATATAAATAATGTTATTAAAAAACGATTTTAGTTAGAATATTTTTTATAGGAATAGTTTAAAGAGAATCTCCAAAAAATTATGCATATCTATAAAATAAATTATTCAAAAGTGGTGCTCTAAATAAACACAAAAATGTCAAATAACTATATTTGAAAAAAACTGTTAAATATTTATATAGATTTTCTGCTTTTATCCTGCAACAACGACAACTTAATATGCCATCGTTAAGACAAGAACACTTGCCGCTTAACTGCAAGTTATTGTTTCGCAGTGACATGATCCATCACTGTATTACATAGGACCATACTATGGCCTAGTTACAACATCTAAAATAGATCATGTGGTTTGCCATTAGTAGTTGACCATTAGTGCTCAACATAAGGAAAAGCTTTATGAGAATGCACGGGTGCTTTTCTACAGTGTGTCAAAAATCTGCCTTGAACGCTTGCTTCATATAAGCTGAATATAAGTACTTTTTTTTTGATTTTGGTCTGATTGTTAAGGTTTCCATCTCATGTGCGTATAAAACTTAATTGGAATTTTTCCGCAAAGGGCTCTCTGGGAATCATTACCTTTGGCTCATATTTAAGTATCACAAAAACTTCAAAATAAGTGTACATGTGTGTGTATGTGGTAAATATACCTTGAGGGAAAAGTAAGGCAAGTGGCACCATGTCACCACTTTTGTCGACAACTTCGACGACATTGTGAGCAGCGCGTCCACATTTTGATATTTCGCTTTAATAAGAAAAAACAAACTTGCAGTAGCAAATGAATTCTCCCGACAAACGCAATGTATCGGAGATACAATTGTCTTTATTCATTGCATATTTTTTGAAGTTTAGTTTTAACTTATCTAAAACTAGAAAAAAAAATTTATTTTAAAAAAAGTCTGACCGAAAGGATGGCAAAAAATTATAATCAGCATATTTGTACCCCATTTTGTCTAAAACAGTATTTTGTAACATAAAAAATGCAAATAGCAATCAAAGTGAATTTAAATACTACTTTAGAATAAGGCTGTAAATGTGTTTGGAAGCAATTTTCAAAGGCTTTCTCAAACTAAAAATTAAAAATGAAGAGCGCCTGACAATGCAATAAAAAAAAACAAAATTTTAAACAATAATTTTATTTAATTGAAATGTCTATTCGAGACAACATTCTTATTTACACCTAATCGAAAATAACTCAGTTAATTACGATGAAAAATGATTTTTATTCAAAAATGACGCCATAATCCTTTTACTTGGTATTTTTGTTGTTTTACAATTTCACACCATCATGATTTGTCTACACAATTCAGTAGGGACCATTTATTTAATGGCGGGTAGATCAATTATGTCCCGAATTTCAATATTGGGAGATTGTTTTCAATATCAAAAAGAAAAGAAACAATGAGAGAAATTAAAAATAAAACAGCGGCATCTTGTCTATGATGTCAGTGACATTTGTTGCTGTCATAAAACAAGTCAATACCTAAACCCAGTACCAAGATCAAGAGCATAAAAACCGCATTAAAAAGCCAACATGAAAATTAAAACGAAAATAGAACAACAAAGTTCTTAATAATGCTCCATACATCGAACCAGTGATATAAAGAAGTTGACAATCTTGAAATTCTTTTCTAAAACAAATGCAGATAAGACCAGGTAGCTCAAAAAAAATATTTTTTGGCTAAGAGATATCAGAGAGAATACAAAAAAACTACCACTATATTATTATATATTCTTTTTTTAATTGTTTTTCGTTCACTTTTATTCATTTACTATATTCATATATACATATATACAAACATAAGTATGTATGTATGTACATAAATATATCAGTTTCCTTATTTTTCAACAATTTTCCTTCTACACCACTGAGCAATTGTTTAAATCTTTTAAATTTTTTCCTTTTGTATGTGATTTTTCTCTTTGTTGTAAAACTTTCTTTAGCTGAATGTGGTAGATGAAGATAATGCTGGTCCTGGATTTTCTGGTTGACATTGCAAATAGTTGCGGTATTTACAAATAAAGAAATAGTTTCTTCTTTCATTGTTTAATTATAAGATTAAAAAAAGCATTTTAAAACGAAATATTTATTTGCTGACATTCGGTGAAATATGTACATACATATACGCATGAATATACATCCATACATGCGTATACAACAACGTAACAATGATTTAATATCTTTTGTTTCAACAATTATTGGCTTCTTTCAACTTAATGTATTTCTTTTGACTTGCCGATTGAAGAAATTGTTAACAGTATTGGATTTGAGAAAATACTTGTCTGCCCTTTATATTTAGCTTTAATAAGTTTAAGTGTTGAAACGCAGAATTTTAATTGAATTGAATTTTGTTTGCATTTTCAATTATATTTATTGTAAAAATAAAACATGGGATTAGATATGTTTTTGCGTTTCAGTATTAAGATATTAAAAACAAATAAGTTTGTATTAATTAAACATTTACAAAACTTAAAAAAAAACTATATTTTAGGAAAATGTTATAACTTGCCTATTCGGGGATTTTTAGCTGAGCGTCAAGTAAACTACAAATAACCTTTCACATTTTGGGTTTTATCCTTTAACCTTAACCAAAGGTTTAGCTTAGAAATTTGGCAATACAAGTGCAAACAACGACTACTTTGGCCATATTTAAGTACGTAGTGGCAATGCCGTACATTTATTAATTTGCTTACACTAACAACAAACGAAGAACAATAGGAGTATTCCAAGCAGCGTTGCCAGAAGAAGCTACAAAAAGTTGCATATTTTCAGCTAAAACGTTACGTTTTTTCGTTAAAAATTACATTTACGAATTAAAAAAATAAATCATACAAATTTTTTTTAAAAAGGAAAATGTAAATGGTCATGTAAAGTATTTAATATATATATATAAAATTATGAGAGCCTTATTACGCAAATCACAAAGGATAAGTTTTTATTGTTTGTATCCTTTAGTTCAAAATTTTTTAAAACTACGCCCTTATACTCCCTAGAAATAATTGTATATAAAATGAAAAAAAAGGGAATGTCAAAAATTACTTATACTTGAATTTGAAATGCTGTAATGTTGTACTTGATGTATATTAACTCTCACTTTAATGTACATTTTCAGTAGTTCCAAATTGCTCCTTTACCAAATATTATTTCTTGTTCTGTGACTAGTACAAAAAGTTAAGAAAATGGAGCGTAATACGTTCAAATTATACATACATGTTACATAGAGGATCAAAATGTTACATAAAATGTAACACATGTAACCAACTGGTAACAGAATTTACTCTATCTAACAATTAAGCTTACCAAAGACTTCTGAGACAGAAATATGTAATATTGTTGTTGATGTTGCTTACTTTTTAATTTTAAACTTAATTAGGCGATGTAAGTCATCGCCATAAATCCAAAATATTTTTGGCTGTACAAATTCATTATAGAAACACAACACAAATACTTACATTTTCAAATTAATTTGTTGAGTTTTCTATTATTTTTCTTTTAAAAATAAACTTTTAGCTCTTTTTTAATTTTTGTGAATCAAAATTTTTAAAGATGTAAATAAAATACAGCTGATAATAATTTTTGTGCACAAACTTACCCAAAGAAAAAGTTTGTGTAACTTTGCGCTTGAAGAGAACTGAAATTACTCTCTTATGCGCCCTCTCTAATGCTCAATTTTTGTTATCTGGAATGGTAACTTTGTGCAACTTTGGGTAAGTTTGCGCATCATATGGAACATACCTACTAATATCAGCAACTGAAAACAAGTAAAAATATGTTAAATATTTAAATTATTTCGTAAAATATACCGTTACCCTGTAGATAAAATAACTAGTATGTGTTACAAATATACTAGTTGCTATGGACTTCAAACTGGTTGCATATCTAAACTTTTTTATACATCGAACTATCGATTTTAACAGCAGGTTGTCATAGGAGCCCAACTAGTTCAAATACTAGTGTTTGTTTTTTCATTTATAGCTTTTTATCTGTATTTTATTTTTTATTGCATTTATTATTCAGCACAGTCGATGTTAAAAATATTTTTTTTTTAATGTTAATCTTTTTTGACAGGCACAAACTTCTTACTTTTACAACAAACCTGGTTGCAACTAGTACATATATACCTATTCCAAAACGTTACTAGTTTCAACTTTAGCTGCAGGGTAGTTTTACAACCATGATAACTTAATATCAACAAATCACAATTTAATATACCCAGAAAACAAATGCATGGACAACATATTATTATAACGTAAAAAAATTTATTTTAAGGTAACAAATCTATTTTATTGTAAAATAACTATTGTGTTAAATGTTTAATCTAATTGCTATTAAAAAAAATTAAAAAAAAATAAGACCAGTAATTAAATGAAACTATAATTTATTTATTTTCGGAGCATACCGTTCGCTAGAGGCAAAATACTACAAATGCGATATTTTAAAGGCAATGAAAATATAATAGATTTCTTTTGTTTTAGGGAGAATTTTATTCAAGGATACTCCCATTAATTTATTCAACTGAACGCAACAGGACCGCTTTCTTGGCATAAATCAATTTGCTGGACTAAGTATTTGTCAACATTTTTTTAACTTTATTTGCTCTCATTGTATTTTTCACAATCATGTACAAATTAGTAAAACAAAAAAAAAAAAAAAAACTTAAATGTCCTTGAGTCACTATTCATCAGATAGACTTAGGGAGCTATTTTAATCCTTAAAGAATATATTTTGTAGTATTTTTGCTATTATTGTTGTTGCTGTAATTACTTTAAGTTGTTCCTTACTAACATTTGACGCTTAAAGATGATTTTTGTTTTATGACATCCATCATAGCATGACATTCTTGTACGGCCACGTATTGATTAGTTTGTCAATAATTAGTCATTTAAGCGTGAATAGGCTGTTGGTTGCGCTGTTTTCTTATGCCTTTCACAATTTTTCTACGCAAACACAATTGAATGTTCATACATACAAAGATAGAAACACATTTTCAAGAAACTTCTCGGAAATTTCATTTGTTCCAATATTTAAGATGACATTTCAATTTTCTGTATTGTTGGGGAGTGTTTAAAATAAATCTCAATACATATAAGATACGCTTGTCAAAAAACAAAACAAATGCTAGAACTTTACAAAAAAAAAGTAGTGGTCAAATGCTTAAGAAATATGTCTCGGTTGGATTAGGGCTCTATGCTATAATACTCTTGAGGTTTGTTTAATTGTACGTTTGTGTGCATATGGATATATTGGATATATATATGTATATTTTTATGCGCGTACGTGTATGAGTGTGTGTGTTTGTGTGTACGCAACGTGCAAAGGTTACCGACAATAGTTGTGTTCCAGACGTTTAACAAAAAGTCCGAACTTACATAAAGTTACTTAAACTTACCCAAAAGCGTTCCAGGTAACAATTTTTGTGCAAAAAAGAGAGCGTATGAGAAAGTAATTATTTTTCATTTCCTATACAAATTTAACCGAACTTTTCCTTTACGTAAGTTCAGACAAGAAGTTTTAAATCATCTGGTTTTTGCTCACTTCTAAAGTTCAAGAACTAGTTAGTCATTTTGCAAAAGAAATTAAGTTTGACATTGATATTTTTCTACAAAAATTAATTTGCACGTAAAAATGTATAAAAAATATCTTAAAGAGATTTTTATTTACTTTTTTCAGCTAATGCCAATGATGTTTGTGCTATGTTTGTAAAATGTTATGCCTTTTAAGTGTCTAAAATCACTAAAATAAATTTTTGTTTTAAAGGTAAGCAGCATTAGTGTTTCAAAATGTACAAAATTTGGTTTTCTGTGTTCCAGGTAGTTTGGGTAGCTTTGGAAAATTTAGAGAGAGAGAGAACGAAATCTTCTGGAACACACCTAATATCTGTAACGTACGATGTGTCTTTATGATTTTTGATAGATTACTCGTAGACATGTCTTTGTTGTTTTTATTCCCTTGTACTTTGTTGTTGTTTTGGTTTGTGGACTCGTTCATGGTACAATTATCTTACAAGGTAGTATCGCTACTGCAACAACTACAGCAAACTGGATACCAAATTTATGAAGTTGTTGTAAAAACATCCTCGTTTATGTCAAAAAACGTACTGTTTGACAGATTTAACGAGTAGACAAAACCGAGAAAAAAACAGACAGTCAGTCAGAAGGCATTTTTACATTGTAAATCCAGGAAGACAAACCTACATGCCAAAATATACAAACAACCGACAAGCAAACAAACGTAAAGTGTGCAGCGTTTGACATTCAGATGTTGGACCGAAGCAATCAATGTAAACAATAATCAGCTGACGGTATACCACCGGCCTGTATAGTTAGAATAATAATTTTCTGTTTTTGTTGTCATATTTATTTAACTTAAACATTAGGATTTAACATCGCCAAAACAAAATCCTACAAATTATATTTGCCCGCTCCTTGCACAGAAAACATTATGCTCGAATTAGTCTTAAACACACGTTTGTTCAAAAGTTGAATTGGTTTTTATTTTAACACCCAAAAATTAATGGTCTAAGACCCACCTTAAAGCAACCCGATTAACCAAGAATCACTTCCTTAGTCAATAAAAGCATGTCCGTCTGTCTGACCGGCTTGGTGTCCATTAATTTCTGTGAACAAAGTACAGTTCGTAATTTTGAAGATTTTTTTAAAGAAGTTTAGCACATATAAGTTTTTTAACACAGGCACGAAGCCAATTGTCAATGGTGACGATCGGTCCATTTTATGCCCTAGCCCCCTTACAAATGTCTTATTGGAATACGCATTTTGGGCTATAAATAACTACCACAAATAAAAAACTATCGCCACAAAATAAGCGTGTACATATGAATGTATATATCACCACATACTATTAACTACTATACTCAAAGTCTATTCCACAATTTACCATAGATTCCATATTAACTCAACTCCTGAAAATTGTACATTAAACCTTATAATTGCAAGCATTTTTAAAATAGAAATTACCTTTCCAAATTATTTGATGCTATGTAAGACTTTTACTCGAAAATTTGTTAAAACCACTCAAAAAAGTTTCGTACATTTGTGCATAAGTCTGCACTTAACAAATTCGGGCGTAGGGCATAATACGGTCAAGCATGACCGAATATAATTTTCTTTCTTGTTGAATTTTTGCGTATTGAACTTTCATCCTCCACAGAGTATAAGCTGATGTTTAACGTTGCAAAATAAAATTAGTTTTTAAGGCAATTTTGAAGATTATTTAACCTAATTTCGCAGAGATAACATTTTTTATAGGGACGTAGGCTCAAAATTTTTCCCAAATTATTACTATGAATTTAGTTTATATGGGTGTATAATGCTGTTTTCCTAAAGGCAGTTTGCTTTGCATCACGAAATTTCAACAACTTCCCTTATATAACGCTTACAATTCTGACATAGAATTTTGTTTCCAGTGCATTAATATATCAAAACTTCAGCCTTGTTGTCAGAAAAAATTTGATATATCGTGATGCAATGCAGACTGTCCTGAGCGCAGTCTAAAAGTGCTTAAACACGATATGTATTTTACACAAGACTTGTCAAATATCGCAGTGCCGTGTGAACGCGTTTAAACATTGCATGTGTGAAATTCATATGTAAAAGTCATATGAAAAGTTTGTAATTAGAGCGTGTACTATTTTTATCTGACAAAGCATGTGTCATCAGTTGTTTTTAAAATAACAACAAGGAAAAGTAAGTTGTTTATTTTGAGGTTATGTCAGATGTAATTACATACGTACGTATGAAAACAAAAACTATAAACCATCTGTAAAATGACAATTTTGACAGACATACCCAATTACATGTGGATTGCAAAAGTGTAAGCACTTTAAGTTACTATTGCTTCAAAGCTAATCGCTTAGTACACGAATTGATAACTGGGTCGAATAAAAGTTATACAAGCATTTACCAAATTCTGGTTTAATTTTAAATAGAACGCCTTGATGTCTGTGAATCTAGTCTAAGTAAATGTACATACATATAATTTATAATGCTAGAGTACCCGATCGAATTTAAACGCTAATGATGAATATCCGTAGCTGGTTTTAATTAGAGTCGGTAGGGGTTGATCCTTTCAATAAATTCTTTAAATAAAAATACTTAAAAGTAATTTTTTCCTTTCTTTTATTTTTTTTATAAATGTATTTATTTCTCTTTGTATTTTTTAGGTTCTTTTTATGTTTTAAAAAGCGAAAAATTAAGGTGAGTTTCAGAAATTTTTATTATTTGGAAAATAAGTTTAATCTTTCAACTTAATATCATGTTTACACGGGAATATGAGCCATTATGTTGGTCCTCTGAACCAAGATTGCGAACCTCGGTGCTCCCACGGCTGTTATGGTTTCACTTTAAAGATTTCCTTTTACTATTTTTTTATTTTTTTTTTTTTTTGAATATGTGTACATTTGTAAATTTGTGCTCTTTCCAAGTTTTTATTTTACATTTTTATTGCAAGTAACGAAAAACACACGTATTATAACTAGTAAAAACTATATTTTGTACTTAATGCATTTGTTTAAGGTTTGCACGGAAAACGAAAAACAGGTAAAAGAATTTTTTCTATTCTTCTGCATTAAATTTCGCATTTAGTACGGTGCACCAACACTCCACAGGATCACAAACATATTTTTCATTTATTAGTTTAACTGCAATAAAAGTTATGCAGATGTACATTAAGGGGGTTCTTATTTTTAAATATCGATTTTTCATATGCCGCTTCGCTTTTTCCTTCATATTAAAACAACAAAAAAGTAAAAATTTGAGAAAATCCAATGTGTCCATTTACCAGGAAACGATTTTAAATACTTAGTATGATCAATATGTAAGTAAAACAAATATATTTCTATTTCGCCAATACATACTTAAAAAAAAAATTCAAGTATTTTTCTTAGTACTTATTTCTTTTTCATTTTTTTATTACCATAAATCAATAAAATATTCAAAATTGTTTTATTTTGCTTGTGAACGGGTATAATGAAAACCTTTCTCGGTCCATTCATATATATTGGATTGGTTCCAAACTTCACTATTTAAATGTTTTATGGTAAAGGAACGAAAGTTTGGCTGGTGAAGTCAAATAAAAACACTCTAAAGTGTAACCATCCAAACAAGAACCTCTCTAATGTGCATATTCAATATAATTACATATATGTACCACCACTATATAAAATTTATATAAAAGCAAAAGATAAACTAATAATAATAAGTAGAAAAATAAAAAGAGCAAAAAAAAAGTGGCCACTGCAGATATCTGTTAATAATAATAATTACACAGGTCAACACAATTTTTAACGTCTTTGTTTCTTAGTCAATTTGTATACCATTGAAACTGAGGATCAATTCCTATGAATTACTTTTTGTGAATTGACTTTATATATCTAAAGATTTTCCATTATTGAGAAAAAAGAGGATGCAATATCTTGGCCTTGATACCTTTCCTCCATTAAAATAATATTTTTGAACAAACATATTTACATATATTTTTGGATGAAACTTTAATTATATCCCTAAAACTATAATACTGTCAAAAAGATTAAAAATGACGCTGTTTAAGGAATATTTTGTTTCCATTCATTATGTGTTTTTTTTAATTAAATCGTAAAACTCGCTTATCAGTAAATGCTATTATGTAATGCAGCATCTCACTTTTTCTTTGGAACGTGAAATCTCAAGATACAGATTAAATTAAAAAAAAAATTAACATTAAATGTAAACCAATTGACTACGAAAATTTCGACTTTTCAAATAAAATTTTCTTATGTTGATCTGTGTTAAAATTGTATTGTACATTTTCTTATTTTAAATATAATTATCTTTGTAGTGTTTTATTAAATAATGCAAGTTTAAAAAATAAGGTCAAATTCAAGGCGAATTTATACAGGTTTACTCGATATTACAAAAACAAAATCGGTATGCTGGTACTGTCAAAGTTAAGGCGAATTAACAATAGAAATTATTTAAACAAATGTAACTAAATTATTATTTTGGATTAAAATAATTTTATGTTTTATTTAGGATTTATTGTGCAAAAGAATTTTAATCAAGGATTATACAATAAAAAATAAACTTAACAAATAAAACGTGAAAATTTGTTTGAGTAAACGTGTTTGATTATGGGTTAATGTTGCTCAGCTGAAGAAAATATTCCTTCGTTCGGAGCCAAAAATTGTATGCATATTCTGTAGTTACATGTAATTTTAATTCCGTGTAAAAAAATGTTATGAATTTCAAAAAAACAGTTACTTTACGATTTTGTCACTGTTATTGGAATATAGCTTATCTCTATCCAACATCGTCCCTTAGAAATTACAAACATTTTATATAAAACCGTCTGTAGAGCAATGGAAAATTATTTGGTGGAGATTACTGGTTCAAGGCGATTGCTAAAGTGATTTAATTTTTATAACCCGTAGATTGCAAAAGCTATTTTATTGCTTAATAACTGGAAATGTTTGATAACATTTTGTTACATTTGATGTTTACTAGCTTTCTGTCCACACTGTATAGGATCATAAAACGCAAAATTTTGTAAAACTAACTTTGAATTTTTTATAGCAGCCAAAAACTATAATCAATCATTAGTTTATTAACGCAAATTTTAAGCGATTGCATCAAAAAAATTTAATCTTAATTGACATAAAATCCTCATCATAACGTAAACTATTTTTGTAAGTAAATCTTCATTTTAGCTTTACAATTTGCACATGATTTTTATTATTAAATGAAATTGTTTGTTTAATGTCTCAATTTGACACTCATTATAAAAATTCATTAACCATAAAACGACCGCTTGAATTGTTAAATAAAAGGAAAAAAATATCCAAGCAATCATAAAACATGTTATGCTATTACCGAGCCAGTATACGATTCATGCAATGTCTCATGAACGATAAAGATCAAAAACGAAACAAAACATATTTGTGTTCTCCAACATTTAGAAAACGGAAGACTATGAAAAGAACAGGGAAAACCGTATAAAAAGACAGATACACAACAATATATTGCACATGTCTTTCCAAAGGGTCGTTTGGAGTAACATCATCATAATTACCAAGATAATTATCTGTTTACAAAAACATGCAAAAAATTCTTGAGTCCCAGTTTTTTGTGCTCTGGGTGCGCAATATTTAGTAGGTTTATTTATATAAAACTGCTTTTTTTAATTTTAATAAAATCTTATTTAATGATAATTTTTATTTATTCGGCTTTAAGTTCATTATTAAAATGATAGCAAAAAATGGAAATTTTTTATTAAAAATTAAGTAATTCCGGTACTAGCCGAATGCGTTTTTGAAATCAGCTACGATTTCACGTCAGCACTCTTTCTATTCGGTACTACTGCAAATTAAATGTTGATTTGCTCTATTTAAACAATTTTTAATTAAAATTTGAATACTGGAATCATATTCATATTCTATATTGCTTTGACCAAACAGAAGTACCAAGTGATATATACAAATAGAATGAGAATAAGAGAACATAGGGTTGTGTGTGGATTTAGTTCGGTCTAAGCAATATACCGTTTTAATATAATTCCAGTATTCAAATCAACATTTAACTTACAGTAGTACCGAATAGAAAGAGTGCTGACGAGAAATCGTAGCAAAAATCTTTACTTAATTTTTAAGAAAAAATTGCCATTCCTAGCTTTCACCATTTTTTAATAATGAACTCAAAGCCGAATAAATAAAATTGATTATAAGATATAGAAAGTTTAAATAAATCAGTTAATTATCTAATCTAATCTTATTTATTTAATAATTAAAAAATACTGCTTTTAAAATTTTAAAAATAAATTGTTGCTTCCAAAGGTTAAACATATTAATTACGAGAATGCACAAAAGTCTTACACTAATCTCTTGGAGGATTAACAGAAGCTAATGTAGATATTAAATATAAAAATTCTTAGTTTATCCTTATCATAATTATTCTTTTTTGATTTACGCAACTGTTAGCATCTGGTCCTTGTACCAAAAATAATAAGAGTACCCCGTATGTGATGTTGTCCATATTTATGAATTCTTATTCTTATACCGGAGAGCTGGTCGCACTAATTCTATTTATTCTCTTTTTGTTACTTCTAATTGTGGTTGCTTTACAGGCAGTTCAGCTCCAATAAAGTTTTTTAAAGTCTTTCCATAGCTTTCCATAGTTGAAAAGAAACACTTTTATTAACAATAATCGTCCTTCATTTTTTATTTTTTACACATCTGGAAAACATTAATCGTCAATATGCAACATATGAATTTGATGTCGGCCCCAAGAACAAGATACGCTACAGCATACAATACAAACTCATTATGTTTTCTCCCTTCCCGTTTTAACGTATGACCAACTGTCTAAAATAAAATCCCCCAACAATCAGAGCTTCATATTCGTCAGCAATAGGAACAAATGACATAAAGAGAGTTAAGGAGGCAATGGTTTAATCAAAAGACTGATCTTTCTGCTGACTAAGATAAATGTCAGCTGTTTTTCAAAATATAAAAACATTTCGCTCTTGATTTCTTATAAGTTTAATTGTGCTACAGCCTACAACCGAATTTTAAACTTAAAGTGATTAGCGTTTGTGTTTTATAGTCAGAGTTTAAAATGAAGGTCGATTATCTATTGCGTGTTTTGCATTTTTTAAAAAGCTTCTCATCCACTTAATCAAAATTAAAAATCGAATTTAACACTTAAAGAACACCATGTAAATCATGTGGGAGTTTTAGTTCTTAAGAGTTGTTAAAACACCATTCGGAAATTATATCAATTTTTGACTGCGTTAACCTACTCTATCTCCATGCTTGGTTTTCTGCCTCTTCCTCCAAATAACCAAATACTACAGGAGTGTGGAAAACAACAAAGTCAGAATTTTTAAAATGAATAACATAACATGGGGTTGTAACAGATTAACACGATGACATTTAACGCACATTTATACATCATTTTATAGCTTAACAGCTACTTTAATTGGATTTAGATGTGAGATGGATAAAAAATCATGCTCTTGTACAGCCACTTCTATGTACGTTGGAAACTTTGTAAATAAAAGAGTAGACAAGAAAGAAACCAAAAAGAATTTTTAAAGCAAATCTCAAGGGGTTTTATTGAATAATAAACGGATTCATTTTTTATTATTAATTTAGTCGTTGTAATACAAACTTTTATACAAAGAGTAAAGTAAAAATTGTTGCATTTTAATATTAGAAGGCCTTTTTGTTTGGTTAAACACTTGATTGATTTAAAATCTCTATAGACTAAGGGTTGCTTATAAAGTGTGATTTAGATAATGGTTACTTGAGCTTATTGTACGAATGAATTAAAAGAAACGAAGAAAAAGCAAGTTCTATAAAACCTTTCCAAATTAAATGTTGAAATCTATTCTTAGTTCAGCCAATGACTCATATAGGATGCTTTGAATGGTCTACAGGCAGATTTTAATTATCACTTTCATAAAAAATTAGAAATAAAGTGAACGAAAATTTGCAAAAGACATATATTTGTTAAATGAAACAATAAGAAAGTTTTCAATTTAAAAAAGTTTTACAATTGTTTTATGAATTTTAAAATTTAATAAATAAAATTTTAAACAAAATATTAGTCCTTGAGGACTAAAAATGTAGAATTTAACTTTTAAAAAACCCAACCTTATTAATGTTTTTATCTATATTTGTGCTTAAAAACTTTGTTGAGACTAAGTAAAAACGTTTATTTTTACAAACATAAAAAGAAGAAAAAAAAATTTTGCTTTTAATTTATTTATTTAAACAGATTTTATTTGTTTAAAAAAAAATATTTCAGTGGTTACGAATTTGTAATGCATAATGGAACCATAAGCCATTAACAGTTATTGTTCATACATTTCACAAATTTGAAATAAATTTTAAAACATACGAGTAAATCATACAACAAACCACTTGAGAATTTTAAAATTTCTTACGTCGAACTTCATATCGATTGGTAAGACACGAAAAGGTTTACTTTAACAAAATTTCAAATCTAGGAAATTTGAAGAAGCGTAAAATGAAAATTTTCAAAACAAAACAAAATATCCAAATTGAACCAAGTGATAAACATATTAACAAGAAAGTTGGATTATATTTCAAGTGACTTAATAGTTTAAAGATATCGTTTTAAAGATAACAAACGCATTCGTAATGTGTATGTATGTATGTACTTATGTACGTAGAAGTGCAGTAATAAATTGAAATAAACAACAAAAGTACGAGCAGGCAACCCAATTTTGAAATGAAATAAAAAATAGACAAGAGAAAGTAACATATGGATTGATATGGGTTACAATTAAAATTTGGTCAGTTGTTTGAGTTTTAAAGTAAACACAACTGTTGTAAATTAATGAAATATTTTTAAATTTTTTAAATAAATAAAAATATTTTTTTTTACATAAATCACATCTGGGAAATATAATAAACTGTTGATTCCTTAAATTTTTACTCGTTAAATTATTAACAAAACATTAGTTGCTACAAATACATAGACTTTATTCGTTTAGCAAAGTGTTGCATACCTATCTTAAAATCAAACATATTTTTTAAGGGTTGGATTTGTGGTAAAAAAAGGTATTTGAAAGTGTCTTAAATGTAATATGCCAAATGAACACAATAGGAAATTTTCACAGGTACTTGAAGGTTTATTGGATTTTAACCTTGAAGAATTTGCCAAATATATGTAGTTCTCTAAAGGTTTTTACGCTTTAATAGAAAGACAATATAATTACGAGTTGTGGGCCCTCTGTTATTCTTACAAAAGTAACAGTGTTCACATCTTCTGCACTATAGGAGATTTGCTATCTGAGCACAGTGGGGTACTTTTAAAGAAATACAAATTGTGGTAATAAATGCCTAAAGAACGACTAAGAGGCTTATTAACCTTAAAACAAGATTTTCTTAAGGTCTTCTAGTGAAACTAATTTAATATTGCAAAATGTCTCTTAAGAAAATAAAACTTTTCATGCTAAGCATTTGTGTATGTTGAGGTATGTATGTACATATGTATGCATGTATAGTGATAAAATGCTTCTCGGTTTTTAAACCGCAAAATCAATTATAAGCGGTTTCACAATATCAGGGACACAAAAAATTGTCTCTCTAATACAAAACCTTATGGGATTTGTTTTTCCAAATGCTAAATCTAAAGTCAATAAAATATTAACTTAGGGTACGTCCAGATCTATTAAATATTTGCCCAAAAAGCGTAACCATTAAAAATATATAAATAGTTTTAAACTCCTTATATTTTTTAAGACATGTGTCTTTAACTTTGCAAAAATATTGATTAAAATTTATTTCCCTTATTTAAACTCGTTTGCTTAAAATAACTTATTTAGAGGCAAACGCATCAAAAAATTATTTGCCCAATATAGTGGTACATACATACGTATGTATGTATATATGTACACGTTCATGTATATTTCACATTATCGAAATGATGTTTTAATTTATTAAATAAATTGCTTCGTTTGTATGAGAACCCCTGTAGAGAGCTCTGACATTAGAAATTAGTTCGAAAACACTTTCAGCATAAACTCACTGGCGTCACTGATAGAGAACATGACTTCTTATGTACATTTATACATGATACGTTTGAATGTTCTATTAGTAAGTGGTAATATGACCTGAGGAATACACAAACCATGATATAAATTAATTACAAAAGCATGATGCCAACGAATACGCACTTATACATGCACGCAAATCTTTACATATTGTTTTAAACATTAACTCAATACATCTACAACGAGAACAAAATAAATTTCTTTAGTTCATAAATGTGAAAGGATACAAACATGTAGACAACTGATATCACGATGGTGTACGTAACCAAAAGACGGACGCCAATAATTATAGACCTGAAGTGTTTTATTTAAAAACAATAACAAAAATAGTAACAATAACAAATGACTAAAAAAATAAGTTATTAAAATTTGTTTGAAGCGATACACACACACACACACAGTCATTTGCTATCAGGTAGCAAACACGTTTATTTCTTATGTATCTTAACCAAAATCCCTTAATAGTTGGCTTTGAGAACAAAGCAACCACTAAAGATGTATTTAAATGCATATTGGGTTAATGTGTATGTGTGTGTTTCTAACTTGTTATTATTAAAACTCTAATACTTACGGCTTTTTAATTTTTATCTTTTGTTCTCTACGAGGATTT
Source organism: Melanophora roralis (assembly GCA_963583895.1). Classification (NCBI taxonomy): domain Eukaryota; kingdom Metazoa; phylum Arthropoda; class Insecta; order Diptera; family Rhinophoridae; genus Melanophora; species Melanophora roralis. The sequence goes on along the minus strand of OY757187.1, from coordinate 127,903,426 downwards.
TTTTTTTAAATTACAAAAAGGCCGAATTGTGCAAAATCTTTATCAACATTATAATCATTATTGACCCAATAGCTATTCAACTTCCAATTTTTGTCTGCCAATCTGCCTGTATCTTTCGATATCACGACATGATGTCAATCATTTTTAAAATCTTTGAAATACAATTTTATTTTAAAGTAAAACATATGAAATAACCGAAAAATTTCATTAGAATTATTTTACATTTTCAGGTGTTATTATGATTTGTATAACCTGTCAGTTATATTATATTTGTATGCGCATGTACGCTTATACGCATGTCTGCCCATTTAATGTCTGGCGTTTCCTTATCTAACGATAATTTGTTATGTTCAAGTTTAAAACAGGAACAATAAATATTGTACAATCAATTGAACAAGATAGCGTGTTCTTGATCTTAATGTTTGTATCTCAATTTGAAGCTAATTAAACTTCTTAGGCTGCATCTGCCTGTTTTGTACCCGCTGTCCTGATACAAAATTTATATTCTTTTTTTCTTAAGAGTATCTGTTTGTAGTTACTTAGTAAAAACTAATTTCAAACAACCTTATTGATTATTTCAAATTCGTATAAATGTATGAAATTTTAAAACTTCTGCCACCTATATACATACATACACACATACACACATACATAAGTATGTATGTTGGTTTACATGTATGTCTGCTTGTTTATATAACAGATTTCACACACAGATGCAAACACAAAGGAACATGAAATCTTATACGATGTTTACTGTAGCGACAGGATATCATTTTTCGTTGCTATTTCTTGAGTTGTATTAAAATATGTATTTTCGTTTGACTTATCTGATTAGAAACATTAGCAAACCCTAATGAAGTCATTATTGTATAAATGGTATTTGACTGTACCCAATGGCTACTTATCCTTGACTTGAATTTTTTAGGGGGTTTCTTTAATCGTTTCTTTTAAAGAGTTACTTTTAACCGATGTATGTATATATGTGTTGTTGTTGTTGTCTGTTTTTAGTTTTATTTGTGTACGAAGCCGCTAATTGCTTTTAAGTGTTTGTTTCTAATTTTGTTGTGTTAAGTATGAAATAAAGAAAACAAATGTGTTTTAAGTATTTAGCGTTAAATCTGTTGAAAGATTAAACATGTGTTTATGTTCTTAGTTTCAATCCCATCTTCTATTAAACCAAAAAAGGAAATTATATAAACAAAAACTAGTAAAAGTAGATATTTAAATTTCAAAGTTAGTTATTTAGAGTTTTGTATATTCAATATGGAAGTATTGAAATTGTAATGTTTCTGCTAAGACACTTACGAAATTTTATTGTATTTACACACATACATATGCACAATGGGTATTAAAAAAATAAGTTTTTTTATATAAAAATAACATCTTTTAAAGTATTGCTAAATTAGGGCATTTATTTCCTCTCACTTTTTAATTTCCGGGGAAATGGGAAATTATAATCGTGGAAAAATAATTCAATAGAAATAATATTTTTTATATTAATTTCTTTCACTAATACTTTTAATTATTTATTAACTATTAAGCAGTTAAGCCTATATGCCTCCTAGTGAGTACTTGAAAAGATGGAATAGAAAAATTTAAGATCGTTTCAAGGACATTTCCTACCATTCGTCGTCATTGCTTCTTGGTATATTCTAACAGCATTAACTATGTTCTTTGCCTTTGGAACTTTAATACAATTTTAAAAAAGGATTGGCTTTATCAATTGAAATCTTGATCTTCTATCAAAGTTGACAAGTGAATTTACGATTATCGCAAGATAGCTGACGTTTTTCGAAAAAATAAATAAAAACACGATACCAGTGAAGGGAAAAATCATTAAGAACATAAATATTTAAGACTATAGAGCAAAGATATCAACATACACATAATCACACAAATATAAAATGTATTTCTGTTACTACCCTGCAGAATAATAATATTTGTAATTCATTAGAAAATATATGTAGCTGTAATACGAAGCTTATTTATAATAATGGATATGGAAGAGGTGCTCAAATATTCCTACAAAGGCTTTGATCGCATTAAGCGAATATTTTAAAAATAAACAGGAGCACTAATATGTTTTAATTTTATATTTTTCGGAAATAACTGATAAATTTATATGTATGTATGTACTTACTAATATAATCCCCACATTTTTATGGACTTATGACTGGTGTGAGAGAGGTAGTCCCGTCTAAAGATTATTTAATTTTCTCTTTAGAAAGTTTATTCATTCGAATATAAACAGGTGTTAAAAAATATGTAGTTTGTATTTCGATTCTCTTTTAATTATTCTTAATTTTGTCCACAGAAATATTACCTAAATTGGATAGTTATTAAAATTTTTTAAATAATTATGAAGAATGGCGTTAATATGAGGCCAAAACTATCTATCACAACTTCTTTATAGCCTCGCACACGGTCTGAAGCGTATTCATGAACTGCAGGGTCATTGATTAGATGATTAAGCCATTGTTTTGTTATTATTACTTAGTTAGGAAAATAAAATGAAGCCCAAACAAAGTGTTATCTTGACTGGAACATCAAATGAGCTGTGGACATTAAAATAAAGAGAAAAGTTATAACAATAGTAATGGGAGTATACGGTAAAGTAGATATCTAAGATGATACACTTAAGAAAGAGCTGTAGATGATTGTATGACTATTGTGTAAACATTGAAAAGTTATTAGACAATTTTTAAATCAAGACATGTGTTGAGAAAAACGATAAAAATAAAAAATTGATGACTTTTTTTACAATTCTTCTTTTTTGTTTTTATTGTACTAAATGATAAAAATCTTTAAAAAAAATTCAAAAATTAAATGTAAAAGTGACTTGACAAGGGCTTAAACATTTTTTCTAACAGGTGATAACTAAATTTTGGATACATAAAATATTTGATTTTAGTCTGGGATATTTGTTTTTAAAACATGTTTAGTTTTTTACTTTGAAATTTAGTTCTAGTCATTATTTTATGTATGTTTTTACTTCCAGCAATTTAATGTTTTATCACAACAAATAATACAATGTTAATTTATCCATTAATTATTTGCATTTCTGTATTATACATTTTTTAATTCAAAAAATGTTCAGTAAGCAATTTTCAAATTTGTTTAGTATTCAGTAAATACTTACACAAAAACGTACACAAACAATTATGCTTTTGAATTAATTTTGGGATTTAGGGATTTTTTTAATGGTGTTATCTTCGGCATACAAAAACAAACATTATAATTTCAGAGAGAAAAATTATCGAACAACTGCAAAAGCGTATGCAAACCAACATTAGCAGTACAGGCGGTGGCCAAAATAAACGAATCTTGTTTTTGACAGACATATATACATACATACATACATACATACATACATACATACATACATACATACATACATACATACATACATACATACATACATACATACATACATACATACATACATACATACATACATACATACATACATACATACATAAATACATGCATTCATATGCACCTATAATAAGCAAAGCCTTACCCTATATACTATACCTGTTGAAACCATTTTAGATAATTTGTTTAACCTTTTGCGTTAAACATCTTTACTTAAACTAACAGAAGAACCTTTTAATTAAAATAAAAAGAAAATTATTTTGTGCACATTCTGTAATCACAATATTTTTAGGCTTAAGCCGATTTGCTGTGCGTAGTTATTTAACATTACATACTTGACTAAAACTAACAAATAAAGTAAAGTTAATTCAAAGATAAAATTTATCCCCCGTATTCATAAAAATTAAAGTAGGGTTATCAAGCGCTTATTTGACGTATGTCTATGGCATTATTGTCAAAAAAGCCCTTAATAAGACTACTTTATTTATTATGAATACAAGCGTATGTTTTTAGATGTTCCAACAATTCTCTAAAGTATTCTAAAAAAAAAATAATAAAACAAAAAATAAAGACAGAAACCAACTTCAGAAATAGAAATTGCAAGTTTTTAACATATGTTGTAAACATGTACAATTTTTCCTATGGGTAATAGACAAACTTACGTATATGGGTATGTATGTAAATAAGCATTTACTTTTAAAAATTTGAAAAAATATAAAAAAAAAAATTTACGAGAATTTTTTCCTAAAATCAAACAAATTGTAAACAACTAAGTTTCTGAGTTGGCTTCGCAAAAAGGGCTAAAATATTAAAATGTGGAATAACACACAACTAATAAAGCAATTTGTTTGAAAATATTAAAGACAAGTTTTTAATGGCAATTTCTCATATAAAGCAATTACAAATTATGTCCCATATGCTGACATATGTAATGCACACAAAATTGTTATAAATAAATCTGAATGTATAAAGATAAATTGTATTATGAATGGCAGTCAGACGGAAATGCAGACAGAGAAAGTGAGGTTAAGAGTGAATACTAAATTAGCCTTAAACGCAAAAAGTCTGAGAGTGTCAGCCAGTATCATAAACATTAGACAGAAATGTATAATTATTTTATCACACCAACGAGTGCAAAGTTAAGAAAACAACATTAATGCAAAAGTTAAGAGCAATTGAAATCGTTTATTATTTATATAACCTTTGCACGCTGCATGTAATATTAGGGTATGTGTCAGAGTGGCTTTCATATGACAAGGTATTAAATAATTAGATTTCAATGTTGCATACAATAAACAATATTAATTTGAAAATATAATAAAGATAAAAAGTATAAATTTTTAATTAGGAAAATTATATCCGAATTCCTAATAAGTTTCATTTTTTTTGTTCGGTCCTATTCGGTTTTAAATATTGGCGATAATACAAATTTCAATTATTAAATGTTGTTGATTATGTTATTGTGATTTTTTTTCCTTTAGCAGCTTAATAGTTTATAACCGATGTTATGGATTCGGCTTCAGCTGGGAATTTTCCTGATTTATATTAAATTTGTTTTATTAAGTTTTAAATAAATTAAGCATCTAATTTTTGCATTTTTTTGTTATTTTGCTGCATTAAAAAGGTTTCTTCCTTATACAGCATATACTTTTATTTTGATAAAAACATGAAAACATACATGGCGTTGATGTCTATAACATTTCTTTAAAATATTACTTAAACATTTGTAACCCATATTTTTATTTACACCTGAATCTGCTTATGCGCTACTTTTCGTATCAGTTGTTAAATGTTTGTCTCTTAATTATTTGCGTTTACTAGACCAAACATTTTAATTATTGAAATAAAAGATATTTTAAAGAAAAATACATTTGTTTTTGTAAATTATAATTTTATTTGTCTGGTAATACAAATACCTATTAAATAAATGATTTTAGCTAAACACTTGTTATCATGTCAAATTCTTATGAAACTGCGATCGTAAAACGTATTTCAAACTCATAAAACTTTAGTTAAATTTGTTTGTGGCAAGAGGTGTGAATTTGTTTTTAATTAAAATTCTAATTCCAATTTTCTTTATTTGTTTTAGGTAATATATTTGTTGAGATATTTACGTTTCAATTGCCTTTTGAAATATGTTTAAACTGCACTGGAAGTTGCTGTATTTTATTGTTGTTTTTATTATTATATTTTACGACATTTGGCTTCTTTGAATTCTTTTGTGTGTTTATTTTACTGCATTCCCTTTGTAATAACTAAAACACATAAAAAATATCCTTTTTTTGTTATTTTTATTATTATCAAATATAAAACGGCAAAAACTTTTATGGTCAAATATTAATCATTTGAGTCATTTATTTATAAGAATCGTTAAACACGCTTCCGGTATGAAAGTAAGCAAAGAAATATCATAACAATTTGTTCATACATACTTATGTACATATCGCAAACTAAATCAAAAACAGTCACAGCTCAAAATCATAAATTTTCATTAGAAGATTTTTTACTGCTTTCAAAAATTTGGCTGTAATTTTATAATCAAATTTAACAGTAACGAAATAGTATAAAAATTATATTTGTTTAAATGCAAATGAAATTTTCCTTCTCATTACATATTAAATCTGGGAAGTGGTTAAAGAAAAAATGATATAAAAAATTTCGCGTTCTAACCATTTTTAATTTAGTGTTCGATATGTATGAACATAAATTTGCATATTCAGATGAGTGAAATTTTGTATTATTTAAAAAAATTTTGTTTTTAATCTGAGTAGCTAGAGTAGCATTGCAGTTATTTTCCTTTACTATGGTTGCCATTGCATGGAGTAAATGTTACACGATAAATTGGCAAGTTTACCATTCAGTTTATGTTAGAAGATTTGTATAAACGAAATAAGACGTGTAAATGTTGTTTAATTTTCAATTTACATCATTTTTTAACTCTCTAAAAATATTTCCTTCTCATTTTCCTTTTTGCGATTTGGCTTTCTTGATCTTATGTGAGTTAAATAGATGACTGGTGGATCCACAAAGTACCAGGCAATTCAACGTATACTTAAGCCTGCAAACAGGAATGTTCTTTTTTTACACACTATTCTTAGGGCAGCCTGAAATTAAGAAAATTGCTGTGTGCAATTTAATATTTATATTTAATATTTATAATATGTATTTAGTTTAACCCTTATACATATGTATATCCAATATCTTTTCATACCTACCATAGGTATACGAAAGTATGTACTTATATCTCCTTGAAATCAAATATATATGTTGCATTTTCCTAGAAGTTTTATTAACAAAAATTTTTTAAAATTAACGCCGTACGAAAAAAAGAAACGACGTCAAGCAATCGTTCCACAGCACTTCCTTTTTCTTTAGATACAAAGAGTTAACGTTTACACTTACAGACTTGTTTAGCTATAATTACTAAATCAAAAGTAGACAAAATATCTTTGTGTTGAATCGCGTACACAAACACGTACAGACATACAAATATTATCCTTAATATAATTATCGATAAACAAAAAAAAAAAAAAACCAACGGAATTCTACAGACAAATGATATGGAAAAAGTATTGAGTAAAATTATAAACACTTATATGTACATACATGAATCTAAGATAGATGACAATTAATGATAAGCTGTTGTTCTTATTCTTAGGAATTTCATTCAACACCACCAACATACAAAAAATTCTTTGCGGTAGTTTTTGTGCACCGAACGTTTAGGGAATTTACTTAAAACTTCGAACACCCAAAGCAACATTGCTCTGAAAAAATTAATGTGAAAGAAGAACTTATACAAAAAATTCATAAAACTGATAAGCGAAAAATATATATGTACTTCCGTGTAGGGGAAAAAAGCAAAAGAATTTATGACTTGTGTCACTTTAAGCGCCATCAGATCGTAACTCAGATGCTTCTGCTGTCTGTTTTTGATTGGCGTTATCTTAAATATTTCAAAGCAGTTTTTTTTAAAAGAGTTATCGTGATCATAAGATTGACGTAAATGTACGTACATGCACACAGATGGCGTCAGTGTCAATAAGGAGCGTTCCTTTGCAGCAAGAGTTAAAGATATTAAAACGAATTCAAAAGTGACGATCATGAATAAGTAAAACGGCAAAAAATTAGGAAAAAGTATCCCATACTAAACAATATGCTCTTCCTTTTTTACGTTTTGATTAAAATGTTACACATTTTTTAAAGGTTTCTCTTTAGAAAGGAATAGTCTTTTGTTGAATTAATGTTTTAAATACGATAAAAAAAATTAAACTATCAAGTAAATTAATATGATCAAGCTCGTTTTCAAGAAAGTCTTACACATAACGATGTCGATGTCAAAATTCCTTTAATTCAAAGATCAAATCATGTTCTTTAAGCGTCTACGTAAGATTAAGCGTTTTAAAAATATACCATCCTTGGGAGATATATTATATTTTTAATTACATATTTGAAATGTTTGAGCTATAATTTGAAATTTGAAAAAAATGGTCACACAATGCAAATTAAAAGTATTTTTTTATTACAATTGTTTTGTCATATATTTTAATGGATTTAAAATGCGTAGAGATATTGTATGGGAAATTTTTCAAAAACGGATTTTTTTTTGGTATGCGGAGGTATTTCTAAAAAATGTCTACTGACAACACTGGTACATAGTACTTTTATCTCGAATAAAACTATTTTTGTGATCAGCTCGATAATTTTGATAGGTCAAGGCTTCAACAAAATATTGCCATGAAATTTGATAAGTGAAATTATCATTAAAATTAGGCATCAATATTACATTGAATCAAATTTTGTAAAATCAATTTTGTTTTCAATAAAATGGACTCACAATTAAGTATGTATCGGCATTGTGCACGTGTACAATACTTGTGGTTAAATTTAAAAGCAAAAATTATTACACACATTTGTGTTATATGATAACTTGAGAAGGTACCCGCACATTGTAGAATATTATTTTGTTTTTAAAAAAACATATTTTTTATATAATTTTCTATTAACTACAGCAACATCAAGCGTAAAAAGAAAAGCAACAACAAGGAAAACATGACACATTATTAAGAATTAAGTCCCTGTCGAAAAATGACAGCAAAATGACAGCGACACTCAGTTAACTGAACAAAGAATATACGAAAGAAAAAATGTATTTAGATGACACTTTAGTGTGTTAACAACATGGTTATACCACCCAATGGAAGCCATCCTAACTCACAGCTTAAAATTTAACAAAACACAAAATTCATATTAATCCTAAAATCATCGATGTGAAACACTAAAATCTTTTTTTCCTTAATTTTAATACCCTTTACATAGTGATAAGGGCATATATTAGTTTGTCATTCCGTTTGTAATTTTATTCATATCAATTTGCGATCCCATAATTTATATATATTCTGGATCGTTATTGATGAGGAAGTCGATTGAGCCATGTCCGCCTGTCTATATGTTTAAGCAAAACCCTAAAATAGCCCATTTTCTTTAAGACAAAATCCATGCATATTTCAATATATCTTAGAAAGTATTGCCATTGTTGTCACACAACTTCGCATATATTCCTAAAAGGCGGTGACGTAAATTGGGAATTTCGTTGCACAAATTTTATGAAAACTTTCATGTGCTTAATCTGAGAAACTATCGACTTTAAACCTAATAAAAAGTAGTTTCACTATAATATGTACAAAACGATTCCTACATAATGCAAAAAAAAACTATTTGGATAAGAGCAAGGAAAGCGAAAAATCCCGAACAAATAAATAATTTTTGTCAAATTAAAAAATAACACGGGATATCTCGGAAGCTGTAAAAACTATTGACCTCAAACCTTTAGAGTATTTTTATTATGATTTTTTTTGTTTACAAAGAAAAATTTATTGTATAGGAGCCTGGAGGTCGCTTATAAAAACGTTGAAATTTTTTTAAGTTTCAACCTCGAAAACTAGGATAGCTCTTTACTTAAATCAAGCACAAAAAAAAAACATTGTAAAGGATATATATTAGATTCAGCACAGCCGAATATAGCGCCCTCACTTGTTTTTTTATCTATTAATCTTTGTAGCGATATTTCATAAGGCGTAAGAAAACGATTAAATTTGTTTAAGCAATACATGCTTTCCCATGTCTATTTCAAAAGTTGTTTTTTAATCCTTCTTCAAATACTTGACACTTACCATATGCTTTACTACAAAATTGAAAGCGTATTAGACATTTGTTGCTACTTGAATAAAGAGAAGATCAAAAAAAAACTAAAGTTTAGGGGAAAATCAAGAAATCATTTTAACAAACATTGCAATTGTCTAGCAAAACTAAATTAATGCATTTTCTTAGATGTCTTAATTAAAATACTCAATGGTAATAATTGCCATTATTTATTTGCCAAATTTTTTATTAAAGATTAAAATTAAAAAAAAATACGTTTGGGAGTTTGGTTATACTAATCCAAATTAAAATTTTGCTGATTAATACTTAATAACACCTTCGTATCCAACAATAAAGGCATAATTTCTTTAACTAAAATGTTTAAGCATAAAAGATTTGTTTGAAAAAAATCAAGTTTTCAGAATATTTAAATACAGTTGATTTTATTTGTAAACGTTTCTTTTTATAAAATAAGAATAAATTAAGTTTTGTTCTTATTAATTCACTTTGCTTTTTATGTTCCAGGACAAGCATGATGCAATAGGTGAATTGTTTTACAAAAACCAAAGTCAATAAGTTTTCAACTGATTTTATATATAATTTGTTTTCTTTTTTTTTCTTAATAATTTTAGAATTTTAACAATGAAGAGGAAAAGCATATGCCGGCTTATGCAAAAAATTAACATAAATTAAAATGACAAACAACAAGTTTCCACTTGTAATTTAAATATGTTTTTAATTTGCACACATTATGATTTTGAATACAATAACTAAAATCACGATAATAAAATTTTAATTAAAATTCGCATTAGCTTTTAATAATCCTAAATTGATTTTAGAAGCCAAGTTCTATAAAATAAACATCTACATAAGGATATATACACGTGAGTGGGTTAGAATGTTTTAACAAATACATACATACAATGTATATGATTAGAAACATTTAAAAAAACATTACATTAAAAGAAGATTAAATGTTTATTTAACGTCACGAAATTTATAAAATGGCCGTTGGTTTTACATTTGTTTAAGCTTAAATGATTCAACAAAAACATTATTTAAGTTAAATTTTATGTGACTTACCATAACGCCATAACGCCATAACCGTTGCCATAAAAACCAAAACTCAATTGGTTTCAATTATTATGGTTATGGCGTAATGGTAAGTCACGTATAACCAAATACAGTGTTGCCCATAAGTTTCGTTCGAACAGCTGTTTTCTGTGGTTATGGTTAAGTCACGTATAAATGAATTTTTAAGTGTAATTATGGAGAAATAAGTGTTATAATTAGAAGTCTGCAGCTGTTTAAAAAGCTTTTGCAACGGAAAATTTAATAAAATTATTTATTTAAGATAGAATGTATTTGTTCAATCAAGCTTTTAACACAACTTTTTAAAAAAAGTCGCCCAATAATTTTCAGAAATGCTTTTCCTATTATTCAAAAAACAGGTGGCAAATAACGGCATTCGATTCGAATCGAAATTTAAAAATTCTTATTAGAATTCCTATATTAAATGCATTGAAAACTTGATTGATCGAGTAGAATTTCGATTCGAATCGAATGCCGTTATTTGCCCCCAGTTTAAATCTGGGGCCAAATCGTCGAATTCGATTCGAATCGAAATTTTAAAATTATTATTAGAATTCCTATACTTTCGATTCGAATCGAATGCGACGACTTGGCCCCTGAACTTTAATTTTATTCTTAATGTCGTTACAGGTGTAATGTCGCAGTACTCGTTTTTCATCTTCTATTGTTTTTGAAAAACTTAAATCCCAACAACGTTTAATATTTCTTTAAATAAATATTATTTCTGCAAAAAAAATTTTACTTAGTTTTTTAACTGAATATTTTAAATAAAAAATAATATTTATTTTTTAAAATATATAAAATATATTTATGGTTCGGTTTTTGTTTTGAGTTGATGAGGAACAGGTAGCTTTTAAGGAGGGATAACAGCTTATTTGGTTCAAATAATTCCATCTACATTTTTGTGCTACTTGTAGAGAAAGATAGAAGAAAGGTAATATAAGTTTAGCTGAAGTATAGGGATATAGATTATAAACAAAGAAAGAGAGAGAGAAAGAAATTCCCCTTCTTGTGCATACATTTTTTGCAGATGTTTTTCTTTATCACTTGTGCAAAACAAATTTAAAAAATAAAATTTAAGTAAAATTTTGAAAAAAAATATTAATAAACGAGTAAGACAGGGTATGATTTTCAAATGCAAAGCTTGAAAATTGTTTAACAGAAACTTAAAGAAAACTCCTCTTTGCAACAAAAAAATAAATCGTTTTAAAAAATTTTTAATTTGAATTTTGATTTTCGTTTTACCGGTACAATAAACTCGTTTATTAAATATAGACAGACTGACTGTTTAAAATTGATAAACTTAAAAGAAAATTTATTACAAGACAATCAGTACAACGAACAAAAAAATGAAAATTTCAAAAAGATTCAATTGTATAATATTTTTATTTCTAAAAGGTTTCCACGAAAATACTATTTTTAGTAATATTTTGTAGTTGAGTAATTATTTTATTTTTAAGACATGTTTAGTTTACCGTCAACAGTTTTGTAATTTAAAAATATTTTTTTGCCGTTTTTTAATTAAGGCTTATTTAATTTAATAATTTTGAAAGTTTTGTTTGAAATGTGTATTTATACAAATTTGTGCATTCAAATAATAATTTTTAAAAAATTCTTGCTGGTTTTTTTTACTTGTGTTGTTAACATTTTGTTACAAAAGTTGGGAATTCTATTTGGCTTCTAGGTGTTAGGCATTTGTTAAACAGTTAGTGAGTGAGTTAGTGAGTGTAATTAAAAATGTTAATTTATTTTAACCAAAATACCTATATTGATTATTTTTGAATACAACATAATTTAAAATTCAAAAAATAAAATCTTTAACCGCAGAAGAGCTTAATGACGTTTTACAAGATTTTATTGTGATTTTATATGGTGATAAGAGGATTTAATTGTTTCTCTAAAAATTTAAATCGGTTGACGTCTAAAATACATGCAAACATACCTACACACCGCAAGCACCACATTTAGCTTTTTTATTTTTATTTCTTGTTTAAAAACGAAATATGATAAAAATTTTGAGACTGTAAATGCAACGTGTTGCGATGAGCGATGTTAACGTCAGAGTAGTTAGACGGGTGGGTTGGGTTATTTGACATGACAATGGTGGCAAGAGGCAACTAACCTTATTAATTAAGATTAGGTGACGATTTAAGCACAATCAACTTTAATAAAATAGAAGAGTTAATAACGTAGTTAACAGCTTAATTAAAGGTAACAGATGTTAAATGTTTCCATGAACTTAAATGAGAATTTATGACAAACTTAGAAAAAGAACATGAATATTTGGGAAAATTTTTTATGTAAAAATATGTTAATTAACCCTATTAACTTGATAAAATTATTCTTCTTGTTTGTGGATTAAAATATAAAAGTTTTTCTTTTGTCTCTTGTTCGAAACGATAAAAAGAAAAAATAACAAAATAACAAATAGAAAATTTATTGATAGGTGTTAATAAAAGTAACCCATTGTGCTGCTGACGACAGTATAGCAGGTAACACTAAACATTTGTTCTTTGTTTTAAACATGAGTACGCACATGTGTATGTATGTGTGTCTGTGTGTGTCTGTATGGATGTGCATATGTTTTTATTCATTGTTTTTTTTAAAGGGAGAATATTAACACTATCGTCATTATCTTCGGTATTATAAATTTTACTATTATGGACTGCTGCTAAGTTTTAAGTCGTATTTTACTACTCTAATTCTAAACTGATTTGCATAAGTTTTTCCCCAAATCTATACAAACGTGTCTGTCGGTTTGATTATTATATCTATCAATTTATATTTAATGTGTTTAGTTTGACTTATAAATTGAATTGTTTAATTTTTTATTCTTTCTTTAGTCGATCTTACTGTCTGTCTGCCTTCATTTTTGTGCGTCTGTTTTTTTTTCTTCATTTAGGGTTTGAAATTTTTAAAAGGTACAAAAAAAGTGTTAATGTTTAGCGCGTTGCTGGCAACGATTTTGAATCACTCAACAGGAATGTAACTATAAAATAATCTCAAAATATTTGTACTATTTCTTTAATATACTTTAGTTTTATTTTGTACAAAATCAACTCGTTGAAAAACGAAATTAATTTAAAAAACTGACGAATAGATAAAAAAGTTATATGTAAAATGTTTTGTTGGTACAATAAGTAAAGTATGCAGATCTTGGTTCTGAGTTGTACGTGCAATTTTCAGCAATCAGCTAATACAAATTTTGAATTTTTGGAAAATGAATAACTTCTTAAAAAATATTTAATATGTATATGAATATAAAATTATAATAAAAATGTAACATTTTAGTTTCCAAAGTAATGCTTTCATACGTTTAGCCAGTGTTGCCATTTTATGTGATTTAAATGTGTTAACAATCTTATTCCAGTGAAGGGGTTTTTAAATTTTTATCTATAAGAAATAAGACACTAAAATTCCGTTAATATTATGCGCGCTTTTGTTTGATGAATGAATTTTAAACTTGTACAACTTTTAATGACTTTTAATGAGCAGGAAAGCTTTACTTGTTTTTTAAATATTCAATTATTTTACAACATACAAATAAAAATCTCTCATATATTTGTTTTCTTTTTCGTTCCTTCAAACGTTCCGTAATCATATTTATAAAAACTAAGTTGCAATAGAGTAACCATTTCAAAGATACACAATTAGTCTTAATACTCGAATGTAAACAAAGACGCCAACCTTAATTTAATCTTTATTTAGACATAAGAGTTTCCATTTTAAATCTTAAGCCTTAAGGGCGTAGCGATAATTAAAATGTCAGATAAATAAAAAGGATGTATACTTTTGCGTGTTAGTGTGTGTGTGTGTGTGCGGTTATACATATATACAGCTGTTTGTATGCAGGGCGTTATTTGTACAGGTAAGATTATTTAGAAAAGAGGTTTCAGTTGGTTTTAACATATATTTAATGTATTTAATTATATGAGTCTGTATACATAGATCCTATTAGCATTGTTCATTCTTGAAGGATTTAATTGTGTAAATAATACAAGAAGTCGATAAAGTGTTTATAACAGTGCCTCAAGCTAAATATTAAATTATGTTTTATGAAATGTTTTTTATATTATTAGATGAACTTATTGTTGGTTTAGGAAAATATTTGTTTTGATTAAATTAGGCACAGCTTAATTTACCAAATTTCTTTTATTTTGAAAAAACAAATTTTTTATTTGTGATAATTAAAAGAATTTAATCAAAAAAAGCTAATTCTACCGATATCATGCGGACGGAATGTATTTTCGAAACCATCTACGGATTTTTGTTATCGTTAGCAATCTTTGATTGTTAGTGTTGATTGGTTTTTAAACTAAAAAAAAAAAACAAAACACCTACAAAAGGTTAAATATGCCTATAGAAAACTAATTGTAGCCCCTTTATAAATAAAACTACCATTTGTTGGGACATACGGATAATCGGCATTGGAATAACCAGTGCATTCGTCAGCCCATATTATTTTTTATCGCAAATTTCAATTAAACCTCTCGTTCTTAAAACAAAGTGTAAAGGTGCTTAATAGTTTGCAGAATTCTTGCAAGTTGCTGTGCAAGTCCCTTGTGTGCCCTCTTTTGAAAACGTCCATAAGTTAAACTACTGGCGCTTTGATGGCCTCTAGCGCATCCTGTTTGTTTATTAAAAAACCGTGTTTGTGCATTAATCATTTCAACATTTTATTCCATTCTGATATAATATAGCGTTAGCAGAGTCAACTGTCAAACTCAAAGTCTTAAATCAATCAAATATAAAAACAAAATCTTTACAATGAAAAACGATATATATTTATACTTGAAATCTTAGAAACCTTTATGATAGGTTTAGCTAAGAGAAACTGACTGAATTTTGTAAAAGAATAGAATGACATATATATTGCCACACTCGAAATAACCGCTGGTTCAAATTTAAATTGATATATGTTGTATGGTTCACCCGATACAATGGCAAGCATCGAATCATTTTAAAAATTACAGACGTTGCCATCAATGCACACTATGACGTTTCTTTACGATGTCAAAATATGACATAGTGTGTGCTCAGCATTAGTCTGAATCAAACCTAAATTTTAAGTAAAATCTTCATATTAGCAAAATAAAAATAATTATGCATCCTGAAACTTAAAGATTTTTAACAATTAAAGTAACGTCTGTAGCATTTGGGTAAATTTGGTCTTTTGGTGAAAAAGAATACACCTCTTTTAATCAAACGTCAATTTTTTTTAGAATATTTTATGTATAAAAATAAAGTGCAAACATTTCAAATTCAAACTTGAAAAAGTTTCCTTAAATCACAAGTTTTACATAAGAGAAACATGTGCGTTTTGCACTTTGTTTTTGCATTTATTATTTCAGTATTTTTAAGATTATTGTAACAAAAATACTTTCCAAATTTAAAAATATTTCTAAACGTTAAGGTTTTTGTATTAAGTTTTCTTCTCACTGTTTTTGGCCATAGCCGGTAATAATAGCAACTTCAGCGATATTAACGTTACCAAGCATAACCATAAACTTGGGCGAAAAAATTTTAAACAAAATTTTCTTTTTAAGTACAACGATAAAATAAAAAAACTTGAAGGATTTTTAAGATAAACAACTATAAGAATATCAGACGACACATTTCTTATCTTTCTCGAGATGGCAGTAGTCATAATAAATGTCAAAAATAACAAGAAAAGAGCAATAAAATCTTCTCTGTTAACTTAATTATTAGAAAACATATTGTGGTTTGCTCTCATAAAAAATATTAAACCAAATAGTAAGAAAAAAAAAAATAAAAAAGGGAATAACGTATTTTTATTGGGACATTTTTTTTTAGCCCAACCAACAAAGGCTAAAAGGACAAAGAATGTAAAGAAGTACCCACATAAAAAGAACAGCTGCACTCTTTTTGGCTTCTTCGGTTAGAAATTTGTAATTTTCTATTAAAATGAAACCAATAAATTATCAATAATTACGTTTACAATATTTGTTTAAAAAGAAAGGTTTATGAACAAACAGGATAATAATGTTCCTTATTGATACAATGCACCGACAAATGTATTAATGTGTGAACGTATCTTAATAAAGACAAACACAAGAAACGGCAAAGTCAGCCAGCCTTTCAAACAAATCAAGCTGTCAACAAACAACAAATTCTTTTAAAATGTAAAACAATCCCATTGTTCCTGTATATTTACTGATTACAATATGACTATACAAAAACCACGTGGTGATGATGAGTCTATTAACATTTGCTTAACATATGTTAGTTATCAAGGATAATATACCTACACATACACACATACATAAACAAATAGAACAATGTTAATATGTATACGAGTTTTTAAAACTGAAAATTAAAACTAAAAGAAACGAAAAAAAAACAACAGCGGCATTATTTCTTTAAAAAAAGTTTGTTATACAGAAAACAAACGAAAGGAACGAAGAAAAAAAAACGTATCTTTAAAGAGAAACGTCCAAAGGATATGCATGATCTACATTCTATATATGATAGCATTTCACACCTACAAATAACGTCTGTCCCTCTTAACCAAGACAATAATGGAATACAAACTACCAGCAAAGGTGTCGATTAATAGAAAATTTAAAAAGGAAAATCATGCAAGACACCTTCAAGAAGGAAGTGTTCAACCCAAGTAAACAGAACTAAAGAAAACAGAAATGAAATTTGCTTTAAAAATAATATTATCCTGCAAGTACAAATACTGAAAAAAACCTCAACATAAAACCTCAAACAAGGGTTGAACAAAGAATGTTAAAGTTGAGGTTGCACATGCACGCATGATTGATTGTGGTTTATAATAATGCATTCAATACATCACCACTATGGAACGCTTAAAGGAAGAATCCTTTTTTTTTTTGGAAAAACTATTTTGATATTTCAATGAATTTATTTCAAGTAAACCATTTTACTTAAAGTTAGGAGTTGATTTTTTCAACTTTTGTTACCGAAAAATAAAATGTTGTAGTGGTGCCTGGCAACATCTTCTTCAGTAATTTTTGTATAGTTTGAGCATTTTTTTATTTTTGTTATTTCGTTGATTTCAATGGAAAAAATTATTTGATAAATCGAAATATAGATACGTGCCAATTTATGACTACATTTTAGAATTATGGTTAAAAAAAGGTGTTACCGAAGTTAATTAATCATTTGTATTCAAAATTTCTTTTTCGAAATGCACACACACACACACACCTCCAAGCACACAAAACGGAAAATAATTGAAGGAGGATCGAAAAGGATTTTGTAGATGAATATATAGAAAAAAATTTTAAGAATTACTCTGATAAGTATTGTTTTCTCATATTCATTCCAACTTATCCTAAAAAATATCAAAAATTAATACTTAGTAACAGTTAATTTTATTTTGTTTGACTGAAGTCTAGTGTTGAGTAATAAAATTTAAGAAATTTAAGTTAAAGAACATTTTGATTCTCAATTAATAAAATAACAGAAATAATAAGTTACCCACCCGATGTAGTATGTAAAATAGTGAGTGAATTATCCAAATATATTAATGATTTTACCGTCCTCTTGTACAATTCTTGTTGTATAATTTAAGATATAATGAAAAAATACTTATAGCAGGATATTGGGGTTAACTACGTTTGCTTCACAAAAAAAAATTGGTCTTCTTGAGGCAAAACTTTAAAAAAATTAATGAATGTATGTATCCCCTACACTAGGTAAAAAATGTGTGAACATATGAACGTTTTAAACTTGTTTTAATAGTAATATTGAAATACTTTCATTCCAAAAGTTAATTGAATGAACCTTTGTGAGAATTTATTTTTTGGCATTAAAGTATTAAATAAGTAATTCTTCATAAAAAATCCTTCTAAATTTTAAAGAAATATTTTCATCTCGCTTTAACATTTAACATTTATAGTTATTATTAAATGTAGAAATAATTATTTTTTTAAACTCCAAAGATATCACGAATCCCGAACCTTTTAAGAATTCTTATTCAGCTTCCATGTGTCTATCTTTAATATTGTACATGGGCGAGTATATATAGTAAGTTTATATGCTGATGATATGGATTATTCCTAATTAAGTTTTATTTTCTTTGTACAAATGTGGTTCGTACATATGAACATATTTGAAATTAATTAATATTTGATTAAAATGTCAGTTACATTCTTTTAACGGTCACACGCAACACATTTATTTACAATTCAATTTACAAATGAACAACTAAACCTACGCACAAGATTTTTAATCAACTTCTCTTCTTTATATTGTTCACCATACGAGACAAACAAAAGAAACTAAATATTAATTTAATTAATGGAACAAACAAAGAAACAAACTAAGAAATTCTAATAAATGATACATATGTACACTCGCTCACTCATCATGCACATGATACGATGGACAATTATTTTTATGGTGGATACGAATGGAAGAGACAACGTATCAAAAAGATGACATGAAAACTCGCCAACAGACACGAATAAAACATATTGAAATCTAGTTAATATCCTTGAATCACATATGTTTATCAAAACGGACTGATACTTTGTTATTTGTAACATTCCATTTTAAAATAAATATTATTTCAAATCTACAAATATACATACATACAGATATAGTTTTAATTTTCGAATATAACTTAAACAAAAAATAAAAACAAAAAAGGAATTGTAAACAATACAATGCTGTCATCCTAAGGCTTTTCGAATTTATTTACTTATTTTTGTTTTTTATTTAAAGCTTGTGTTAATGATATATAAACCAAAAATTTTTTGAATAAAAATGTTTTTTATTGCATTGGGAAAACCAAGTTTTAACTAAACGATTAAATTTTAATCGAAAAAAATACACAATGAAACGTACCTTTTTAAAACAAACACGTTTACATGTGACTCTTTTCAGAATTTTAAGAAAATAAACAAATGAATTAATTAAATTATTCATTCATGATAAAATAAACTGCAGAAATCTACCGGCATACAATACTATTTAAAACTATTGACTTAAGCAAAAAATGGGAAATGAGTCTACAAGACCATTTTAAGCATCGAAAAATATTTTCTTTTGGCTTAGGCTAATTTCAAATATGTAATTAAAATTTTTTTTAATAAATTTTTTAACGAACTGTTTTTATTCGTTTCTGAATTGTGCATGATGTTTGCGCATTTGGGAACTTACAACACTAAACAAAAAAAATAATAAAATTAAACAGAAAAATATATTAAAAATTTTTTCCCCTTTTTCCTTATCATAGTTTTCCAAAGGGATGATAAAGAATTTAAACTCAAATGAAAAAAAAAAATGCAAACACACACCTACAATAAAGCCTTAAAATCATAAATATATTTTCTTTAGTTTCTTTTAAACGGAATATGCTCCTTATTAAAGGAAAGTTAGGAAGAACTACCAAATATTCAACGATAAAGACCTTTATTAGGTTATCAATGTCATAAAAGAGTACAATAAGAACAAAAGATGGCTGGCCGGACACAATTGGCAAGTAACCAATATTGTTTGTTGGACATATAAAACATGTGAGCTGAATAGAAATGAGTGGCGCATTAAAGTACCTGACATTTGCCATTGTTGCACATTGAAGGAAAAAAAGAAGGCAGAAAAAAGAAGAGGAACAGAAAGAGAAAAAAAATCAAATAACAAAATAAAAAAAGTAAAAGTCCGCTGGGGATTCTTATGGCATTTTATGTATTTATTCGAGTTAATATTATGCAGACGAGTGTATAAGTAAAGCCGTACAATTATACGATTTGAAAGCTTATGACTTTGGCATAAAGCTAAAGGTAACTAAATGTACCAAATTGTAACAGAAATAATCTTGTAACAAACTTAAAAATGTCTCATGTATTGATTCGAGAATATCAATCAGAAGTGAAATATATCCTAAACATTGTTTTCTACCTTTTTAAAATAAAATTTTTTGCTCCTTAAGTTTATAAATTCAATTCTAACTGCTTAGAAAGTTCATATTATAAATTTAAACGCCCAAACTATATGTATGTGTATATCAAAAGTTCTTTATAATTCGATTCACAAAAAACGAAATAAAGAAGATTTTATTTCCTAGAAGAAATATTTTTTATAACATGAAACAAGTGAAATTCAAGATTTCTTGCGAACAAGATAAGGGATAAACGAAAAAATTTAATTGCAGATAAAGCTTTATGCATTAGCATTATGAATACAAACTATAGTCATAACTAGTCTTCAACCTATCACGAACTAAATCAAAAACAACTACAATTTTAAATTAACTTAATTCACAATTTAAATTATTTTGTTTAAGTTGAAGACATTACACAAAATCGCATAAACACATTAAAATGTTTATTTTTTCTGTAACGATTTACGACAATACGTAACTAAATACAAAATAGTTTGAAAATTGATCACAGAAATGGTTTTAAATTTCCCTTCTGTGTTTTTTTTTTCAACACATGTTATGAGTATTTAATTGTTTAGTTGTCTTGTTGATGGTGTTGAAACAAGGACGTTAAACAAGCTGTTTATATGATTAATAAAGTAATAAATAGATACATTTATGTTCTTTAACTTCGCGTAGTTGCACACTACACAGTGTGGCACTTCAAATCTTGACGCCAATATCTAGGCGACACTATTTAGGTGTAAAATTACTCATTAACATACGTACACATGCACATAGATGCTTTGCACTTAAGCGTGTTAAGTTTCAATGAAGCATGTGTTTGTGTTTAAGGACCCAAAAGAAATTCAATTCCTACGAATGCAACAAATCAAGTAGTATTTATGGGGAAGTTGATTTAAGCAAAACTATGTAAATAAATATGTGTTTTTGGATATTTATGTTTGATTTATTAACGAGTACACACACAAACACTCAAACGCTTATACTTATTGTTAATTATTATTTTAATACAAATATACAAGAGGGAGTTGAAAGAATTTTTTACACTCTAATTTTAAAATAAACATCATCCGTACTTTAAGGATATTTTACCTTTTAAAATGTCCCATATTGCTCGTTTGCTAAAACATCGTCATAACTAAAAAAAAAACGATTTTGAGAAAAGACAAGCGGATATTTCTCTTCGAACGTAGGAAAATGAAAACAATTAAAAGATGAAATTTAAAAACAGTATAAAGCATAACATAACGAATAATTCTGTATCGTTAACTCCAAAAATAGATTTTTGAGTTATGAGATTGTTCTGGCAAATAAGCGATATGTATGGATGTTTAGACATCTGTTTAGTTTTTTTTTCTTAATTGGTTTATTGGCAGCTCCTTAGTCAAATTGTGTTTGATATCAATATGCATCAATATCGCTAATTTCAGTTATGAAGATGTTTTAGCGATACGTACATAATATGTCTAAATGTAGTATGTAAGTACATACATACTTGTAATCAAGAGAAAGTAAATCTTTATTAAAGTAAAAAATGTTAAATTTAATTTTTGGTAAAAGGACTTTTTGATTCTTAAATGCACCGATAGAATTTTATGAAAACTTCCTTATAATTAATAAAGTTCTTACAAAATTAAATTTTATTAAAATCAATAATATGGAAAGCTTAAGACTGCACATATTGAAAAAATGTTTTTAGTTTTTTAAACAGGTTTTAAATTTTTTTTACTTTAAATCAATTCCTACTACTAAATAAATTTGTAATTTAGAACAATCTATAATTTGGACGGCGCTAGATTTTTTTTTATTGTCTTAAAGTTTGTCAGTATTTCAATACCCATTAGGCAGTAATGGGTTAATGCTCTTTTATTTCGTACTTAAGAACATTCAGCTTTAAAAGTTTTTATTTTTTTTTAATTTATTCAGTAGATATGCCAAT
Source organism: Melanophora roralis (assembly GCA_963583895.1). Classification (NCBI taxonomy): domain Eukaryota; kingdom Metazoa; phylum Arthropoda; class Insecta; order Diptera; family Rhinophoridae; genus Melanophora; species Melanophora roralis. The sequence continues at coordinate 127,881,002 of OY757187.1, read as the reverse complement.
TTGAAGCATACTTTCAGTACTGTCGGGAGGTTAAGTTTATATACAAATGGAGATGAGTATATTCGTAGAATATGTAAAATGCACGTTTCGCTGGCTGGTTGGCTTGTTGTGAATTTTAGAATATATGACTAGGAAATAAAGTGCACTTGATTTCCGCAAAACGTTGGCGGTAAAAAACAGAAGAAATGTAAAATAAAAATATTTATACAAAAACCATATATTTACTTGTATATGTATTTGTGTGGGTAAAACTATACTAGAATTTTGGTGCTCAATAAATAACGTTGTTACTCTTGCATTTTTTTAATTCCAGTTAACTTTGGGACTTACTTGTGTAAAACGAGAACATATTTTAAAGATATTAACTAAACCTTAAGGCATATTTTAAGTTTCCATTACATTACAACATATTAAATATCAAATATTTTAAAAAATTTTTCATCTATTTTATATAAATTAAAACATGATCAAAATAAAAATTTTTTAAAAGTGTGTCTAACCACTTTGGTAATCATCTGAAAAACGATAGTTTGGAATTTAAAAAATTGTAATTTTGCATTAATTCCAAATAGTCTTCATAATTACAAATTGTAATAATTTCGTAGTTTTAATAATTACGAAAATTAAACACCTAACCCATGGTGCACTTGCAGCTGATATATTTTTAGCTTTTTTTAATAGAAAAACTTTTTTTCGCATTTATTTCCGGCTTATATTTCTATATCCGTATAATATACAATGAACATGTTTACATAAACTAATAAAATCATACATACATATGTGTGTATGTAATATTTCCAGTATTGCCGCTTTCTCTGTAATTCTATAAAAATGTACAGTTTTAATATTGTTTGACAATTTTTGAATAAAAAATTTTTTAATAATTTTTGTAATTTAACATAACATTATAATATTTATATCGTACCACACACACAGACATCTGGTAAATTAGTGATGGTTTTGAGCTTAAAAACTAAGTTAAGATTTCGATAAACGTAAGTTTAATTTTTATCTACACGACAAGTTTTTTATCAGCAGTTTTCTCTATTAACACTGCTGGCGAGCATTTATTTCATAATTTTAAAGTCAGCGTTGGTCGAGCAAACAAGTTTTGCAAAATGTGGACAGAAATTATTCTACAACAAAAGTTCTCAATCAAAAATATTGTGAAAAATTTCAATAAATGCACGTTTAAAAATAAATATTTCTCTTGTGACGGGTACAGTTTCAGTACTAAGTCGTTTTTATAAATCAAAAAAATTATGATGACTTTAAAATTCTGTAAAGTATTTAAGAGAACGCTAACAGCTACTTTGTATAAGTTTTTTTTTAATTTTTTTTCTTCCAAAACTTTTTAGACAAAGCGACTATTGGGACATTTCTATTCAACATGCAAAAAATTTATTTGTTAACTTTTACACAGATTTAGTTTGGTTTTTGATTGACTTTTTAAAAAAATTTTAAAACAAATATTTTCTCGGCTTAAACCATTTAAATTAGAATTTTTTACATGCATTATTTTTTTTTTTTTATTTTTGTGCAGTATAAACATTTTTTTGATAATATGTATTTCGGTTTGGGTTATGTAAAATAAAAAGTTTCGGCAGCACTGATAAATTTAAACGTACTTTTGCACACCAACACGTAAAAATATTTAAACAACGTAAAATAGAAAACAAATTCACTTAAACAAAAACTGCAGCAATAAAATTAAAGTGTAAAATAAGAAAGAAACAAAACAACATAGTAAATTTAGCTAAAAACTGTGGTGTTATAAATTAAAAAATAACAAAAATAGAAAAATTAAATTTGAAGCAAAAAAAAAAAACACAAATATGGTTGATATAATACTTACATACTAACTTTTAATAGTATGTATTTACTACATACCTACATATGTACGTAGTAATATACACATATATGTTGGAAAATAATTAAAAACATCATTTTTTTTTTTTTTTATATATTTTAGCACTGGGTCTGATGACATGACCACATTACAAATATCATCTATTGAGTGAGATTTAGAACAAGTGTTAATTATGAATTAATTTTATGAATTTTTTTCAACATAAATTTTAACCATTAAATTGAATTCATATTTTTTTTAAGTGTACTTTAATAAAGTTCGTATGTTTGGTTACTTTTTATTTTGTTATTTTAATTAATATTTTTTCATATCGAGTAGGTTGCAAAAGGTTCATAAAACACTTATAACTGTGTCGTTGGTTCGACACAGAAAAAACCAAAACAAAAAAATTGTTAACAAAAAAAAAAAAATATAATAAAAAAGCAATAACAAATTTGACAAGTTCATATGAAAATGTTAAACAAATGAATTTAAAAAGTTTTGTTTATTGTCTATCTATAGGTACCAATGTGTGGATGTGTGGTATAGGTGCTTATTCATACATATTTTTGGCTTTTTATCCGAGTATGACATAAAAGAACAAATTTTACTAACTTTAAATTTTTGCATTTAAAAATCTAAAAAAAACAAAGCTAAAAATATCCCAATTTGACGATAATATGTACTAGTTTTGGTAGAAATAATCTAAGCAAAATACACATCTAATTGACACCTGCGTTCGCAGCCTAAAGTTTTTATTATGCGGGTCATAACCATAGCCACATATAACAGCTGTTCGAGCAAACTTATGGGCAGCACTGTATTTGATTATACGTGACTTACCATTACCAATTGAAACCAATTGAATTTTGGATTTAATGGTAACGGTTATGTTATGGCACGTATAATTTAAGCTTAAGTGCCTGGAAATGATTTTTTTTATTTAATTACACGTCAAGTGCATAAAAATATTTATAAAGAATATTTTTAACTTTTATAAATCGTCTTAAGCTTTCTTAGGCTCAGTGTCTATAAAAGTCTATAATAAATAAAATTGATTTTATGTTTTATTTATTGGTTTAAAACTAAAATATATAAAACTATTCGCGTAGATTCTGTACGTAAATTAATTCCAGTCTGACAATAAAACGGATTGTTTCCGGTAGTTCCTTACAAAAGCCTGCAACTTTAACATGTTCTAAGGCAAAATGGTATGAAATTGTTTTTGTTGGTATTAAGTTGGTGAAATAAAAGATTTGAACTTCAATAATAAATATTTTGAATTTAAGTAGAAAAAATAACTTTGTCGACAATAACAGGTCTATAATCCCAACATCTAACAAAAAGATAATGATGGGAACAGCGGCAAAGAAAACGATATTAAAAGGGAGGAAGGAAGTTAAATAAAGAGTTAAAAAACGATTTTGATCAAACACTTAAGGATAAATACTCGTTGTGATACACGAGGGCACACTTTCAAAAAAAAAAAAAAAAAAAATAGAAAAACAAAGATTTATTTGCCCCCAACACCCTGCCAAAATCCTCAACCTTTTGTATTCCCAGCTGTAGCATAAGCTTGTGTTCAGGGGAGGCACGTGACAAATACAAAAATATAAATAAAAAATGGTTAAGTTGTCGACCTTTTGCATTTTAACTTTCATTTTTAAATATGTTTCTTTATTTTCTTTTAAACGCATTTTAGTGTATTACTTTGATATTTTGCTTTAACTTATTATTCATCAAATGTAACAGTTTCTTCCGTGCGAAGTATCTTCCACGAATAAAACATGCACTTTATTTTGTACAAGGTGGGCAAAAAGAAATCACCCTTTTGGAAGATGCTCTTATTTTCGCAATAGGCGGCCAATGTCAAATCTGTTTTAATATTTGTCAACTAGACAGATTAAGAATACAAGTGAACAGGCGATACACTCGCCAAGAACGCGGAATTATCGTGTCTATTTTTTTGCGTAACAATCCGTCTGTGGTGTTGGCACAGCGCGAGTTCTGTCGCGGATTCTCCGGTCGTCCGGAACCGACTGCGCAAACACTGTGCCGTTTGGCCACCAACCTTGAAGAGTATGGGACCATACGAGATGCTGCTTAAAGTTGCCGGCCTCCGAGCTCCCATTCTGCCAAGAATATCACCGCTGTCGCCGAGATTGTCGAGCTGTCGCCAGAAAAATCGAGCGGACGCCATGCCTTGCAATAAGCCATCAGCGAATTTTGGTCAAAGACCTGCAGATACTCCCGTACAAAGTCCAGTTTGTGCATCGGCTGCTGCCTTTCGACTGCCAAACGCGTGCAACCTACATCGGATGACTTCTTTCGGCCCACCTTGTATTTTTTAGTGTAGCTTAAAAGTCGAAAAGTTAAAGATATTCATATTTCACTCAAAGTAAATTAAATTAAAGTCCTAAGAATTTTGTGATCTTTTCATGCAAAAGATTAGTATTAAAGGTAAAAAAGTATTTATAAGACAGATATTCAAAAGTAGTTAGATACATAATTTTGAGTTCGCGAATTATACTGAAAAATTCGGAGCCCCAAGAAACGCGAAACCCCGAAAATTTCTTTTTAGAAATCAATCCTGATCGTCATCCGTAATATGTATGTATGGGGAGCTATAAAAGACATAAAAAAGTTGCGTTTATGTACGTCCAGGTATTACCTCTAAAGTCAGCTTTGTGTTCTTACTATTGGGCAACGAAATTAACGCCAACTTAAATGAAATAGATAATTCTAAAAAGTTTGATTGAAAAGCATTATTTACAAAACTAATATCATTCATACATTTGTTTGGCTTTAAATTTTATTTTTTAAGTCCTTTAATAAATTCATCAATAAATATGTACAAAATATATACTTAGAAATATGTTTCAGTTTGGCTTCATTTTGAGTAGATTAAAAAAGAAACCCTAAAGCTTTGTGAGCGGATTAGCTTATCATGTAGTTTAGTAATAAAAATATATAAATGTACCTCAAACATTCCCTTCTTAACTGCCATTTATTATAGGGGTTTCTTTACAAAAAATATTATTGAGTTTTATTAGCAACTTTTTATTGAAGAAGAATTTATTTATTCTCAATAGATACGTGTTTATCCAAATCCATACACTAATAATAGTTTTTTTTTGTGGAAAACTAAAAAATATTTACAAAAATATGTGCTTGTGCTCGCATAAATGTTTCCAAAAGAGGTTTCTTTTTATAAAACGTAATAATACCAAACAGCTTTTGCGAAATAAAGCCACAGATTAGTCATATGTATGTGTGTATGTGAATAAATACTAACATAAGTATGTAGATTTGTATTAAATAATAGTTAATACATTCTGGAAAAACCTTACTGCAGCCGAGATGAGTGTATGAACATAAAAAAGTAAGAAATGTTTCATTCATTCACTCTGTTTTTATTTATCCTTTTTATGTGAAAAATTCTTAAAAATGTTTATTTCTGATTTGTAAGATATGTTGTCCTCCCAAATTTATTCTTCACTTGTTAACTGTTTAAAGCAATGTTTTCTACAAAAAACTTTTTTTAACTTTGGTAAAATGTATTTTCGATATGTCTATTTCTGTAAGATTTTTTATAAGCCACAGCCCCACAAAGCTGCAACACTTAAGCCACACATAATGAATGTAATCAAAAACATCTTAACAGTAAAATAAGTAAATAAGTATGCCTTTATTGTACTTATTCTAATACAATCATAAATATGTGCATAAGCAAACTGCGTCTTGGAACACCGCCTATGTTGACATTATTAAATCTTCTAGTATAAGCGATGACATCGAAGTTATATATATATTGCAATATAAAATATTTGTATGATTTTGAAAGTTAATTTTCAAACCAAAATAACCTTAAAAAACTTTTATTTGTTAACACCATCCAACGCAGTGCGTGTGTTTGTATATTTATAAAAAACATAGATTTATTTGTTCAATATAAAAAAGTGAAGAACAAGAAGAGATAAGGATATCATAAAACTAAAAAATTACGAAATTTTTTTTCTCGTTCAAAAATCAAAATGTTGATCAGTGCATTAGTACTAACGTTTGTTGGAGGCTTGCCAAAGCTACGAAAGATTGTTGCACCACAAAATTAGATCTCTACTGTGTACTCGCTGATAGAACGATAAATTCAGTGGAGGGAATTATTGTTCAACCTTAACTGATGCTTAGTGGAGGTATAAAGAAATCGCTTTAATATTAAAATTTTTTCATTTATGACTTTTCTTCACTTTTAGTAACTTCATGCATGATAAAAACTCTTAATTAGATGGAGGGCGGCATAATGTTGAACATCCACTGCTGATTTTAATATCCCGCTTGCCTCTAGCAAATAAATAAAGTGTTTTATTAATATACACCAGCGCAAATTAAAAAAAACCCTTTTGTGGTTAAACGCAACTTCTTTTAAAATAAATTAAGTCATCATTTTAATGAGACCCTTAAACGCAGGCATTTTTTTTAGGGGGCGTGACAATGACTACAAAAAAAAAAGAATAAAAACAATTTTAACAAAAACACAAGATGGGCGTCAACGGCAGGTGTTAGACAATTTGGTATCATTGTATTTTTCAATTCTTTATAGCCAGTTGTATTATATATTTTTTTTTTAAATAAAATTGATTTTAAATAACTTTTAGAAATAATTCAACTAAAATGTAACGTCACTTTAATGTGCAGCTGCAAAAGTACAATTGATTTGCCACAATTTTGTTTAATTTTGTTTTAAATGCTTTTTAATTTTAATTTCTTAAAATACACAGGTTTACAAATTAAGGTAAACCTTTGGATGAGAGCAAGTGACAGTTTTTTCTAAGATTGTTTGGCATTCGTGGTATTGCTTTAATTATAAAATTTTGGGGCGATTTTGAATTTTTACTTTGGGGTAATTTTTAATGGAGCCGTTTGCTTTACTAACCGGCAATAAATAACTTCCATTAAACAGTATTTTGATATAAAAATAAAGACCAGAAAAAAATAATGAAAATAAGTATTAATAGAAAGAAACAACATCTACAGTATTTTTATGTTAATTTTTTTAACTTCGTATTAATTATATTTTGATTGCCAACACTCCTTTGTAAATCATTGCGACAAAAAATAATATTTCATAAAGACTTGCTTGTTTATCAAATACGATTATAAACATTAAACAATTTTACATCACAAGGTTTTTGTTTGCCGATGAGCTGAACAAAAAACTAAAGCAACAACCAAAAGCCTTGAACTGCGATTAGTAAATACAAATTTGTATAAAGGGAATTGAAAACATTCTTAGTATTTCAGCAGCAAATGAAACTATAGTCCTGGCCATATTCTATCCTAAGTAGTAAATTGTAAAATATTTTATACTAATTATTAAATCAAAATCTCTTGATTTTTTTTCAGTCAATTGGCAAACTCATACATTATTACATGTCTTGATTTAAACAACAACCGACCGCATTAAATATGGCTATAGCCACTTCCAGAAATTTTTTTAAAGTGAGAAAACCTTTTTGTATAATTCAGAAATTCTCAGATATACAAGTTAGTTTGAGGCAGAGTTGTGCTACAATAAATCCGAAAAGTTCCTTTTCTTCTACTTTAGTTTTAAATCAAAAACCATATTGTTAACCATTCAGATATAGTCGGGACTTTTTTCGAAATAGAGAGGATGAATGAATTTATGTTAATGTTTTCTCCTGGGTTTTTAATATATACTTACATATGTACATACATATATAGGAATGTTAGTATGTAACGTAATCCCTTGGCAATTACTTGTAGATATGTTTGTATTTACATTAAAAAGTACAAAAATTTTTTTTTTTTTATTTATCAGCCAGTGTGTAAAAAATTTGTGCTTATTGTACGGAAGTGTCTATAATACAAGAGTACATCCACATACATATATACATTAATACATACATTTGTTGTGTAAAATTATCAAACAAAAACTGTATTTTTATGCAAATTTTTTTTAAATAAAAATAAAAAGTTTCATAATTTGAATATGAATGAAATCAAATGGTAAATGTAACTTTTTATAATGTTTCTTTTGTACAATTTTTATTTTACCTTTATTTTTAAACTAACAGAAACACACCTAATAAATATGTGCGTCCATCTTCAAAAAAAAAAAAAAAAAAACAAATAAAAAGAAAAAGCAAATGGAAGTAAAATATATAACGACGTAGATTGCACTTAATACCCACCCGTAGAGTGATTATGGTCACATTAAGTGTTTGGGTATTGTTGTCTCAACCCCATACATTCACTCGTACACACATACTTATGTAAACACATGAATACTTAGAATATTTATTTTATAAAAATACGTTTAAAAATATATAAAAAGTGCTCTAAGATACAAATACATTTACATATTAACGCAATTATGCTCTATAGAATACATCACATAATTCACAAATATATTCGTCCAAAAGGAACTTTATTTTAATGTCGTTTTAATGCTTACGGCTTGTTTACTTCGTTGTTATACCCTTCACATTTGTGATAAGGTTAAATATAAGTTTGTTATTCTATTTGTAATTTCTTTAATATCCATTTGCGATCCCACGAAATATATGTTTTTGATCCTTATGCAGGAAAGTTGATTTAGCGATGTCCCTCTGTCGATCTGTACGTACGTCTGTCCGTTAATCAAATTTCTAAAGACCCTTGATATGTTTCAGACCTGCTTGTGAAAATTTAGAAAATTGGCCCGATAACTGACAGAGATATAAGCCAGCAAGCACGACTACCTCTGTTTATTTCCCTTAAATTTGTACATAAGAACCTCTAAAACTGCGCCGGAGTTGCCCCTACACGGATGAAATGCAAGACCACCTTCCACTAGTTTTTCCTTACCAACATTTTTTGTGGAACATGCTAACACCCTACCGTCGCCCACTAATAGCGTTGCGAAATAAAGTTTAATATAAAAGAAATTTTTTTAATCGCTGCCACACCCTTTAGCGTGCTCCTACAAGGTCAAATGTAAGACAAATCCCAATTAGTTTTTCTGGAACATACTTTTCCCCTTTCTCTACCCCCTAAGAGGGTTTAGAAACAAATTTTGAAAAAAATAGGGTAAAAACCCTTACACGCTGTGAAGGGTTTATAAGATTCGGCACAGACGAATGTAGAACTCTTACTTGTTTTTCTCTCAATTCATTTAGATACTTTTAGTTTTTTATTGTAGTTATCCTTGTTGTCTATTATATTGTTGTTGTTGCTGCTCATCTATTTGAATTAATATGCAATAAATATAAATTTGTGTTTAAAACGTATCCTTCTATTAATATTTAATGAAAATTTTAATTCAACGTAACCCAACAATGTATCAAGCAACAACAGAAGTGGGTGTTAATCTTATCGCACGCATATGTTTGTATGAATATTTATGTGTGTAAGTATGGGCTTGTGGTTGTGCATCAATTCATGTATGTGTGTATTTGGGTAATGAAAAATGTTTTTTGTTTGAAATATTTTGAGATGTTAACTGTGGCTATTTTTTCGAATCATAAATTTCCTTAATGCCATTGTTTACATTAGAAGGGATTTAAGGCCATTTATTTGGAATTAGCATTTACGCCCAATATTTGTAAATGGAGGAGAAAGCAACAATACCAAAATCAAAAAAAAAACAAATATATTTTTAGAGATTTCGAATAAGACCCACCACAAAAACAATATCATTTTCAAAACCCCATCACTATTTTTTAATTTTATTTATGTCTATTTTTAATGTGTTTTATTTTATTTTAAGGATTTAATCAAACTGTTAATAGATGTCAAGAACTTATTTTAAATTAGACCGTGAAAACCTCTTTACATAAAATCCTTTCGATCTTTGCCTTTTGTATTTATAAAAACTTAATAAATATAATAAAAATTAAACATTTTAATTAACTTGTATTTTATTTATTTATTTTTTTTTTGCTGTGACTTTGCTTAAACCATTTTATCTATTTTTAACTAAAGTTGTTTGCTTCTTTTTAAAAAATTTTATTTTTCCCATCATCCTAACTAAGAATTTTTCACAAAAAAAAAAAACACATGAAATTATCGATGTTATTGTTCGTGTTGTTGTTTTATTGTTTTTGTTAAGTTTTTAATACTTAACGGTTGGTCTATTGCGAATTCCCTATACGTGACTATTATTTTGTGATTGAGTCAGTCTGTTTATTATTAATGAAGTTTACCGCGAAATAGGATTAAGTTCTTAACGAACGAACCCAATCATGCTGACACCCATACGTTCTCGCAGTCAAATATCACACACTCACATAACTACTGTCACATTTGCAATATGCTACTCAGACATTCATCAGTGGTTTCCTGACTGAGTGGCACACAACCACATGGAGTTTTTCCCTTAAATCAAACCTGATTCATATCAAAGACAAAAAAAACGGAAAAACAAAAAAAAGGTTCTTTGTTGTATATTTTTTACTTTTTATTTAAAGTTTGTTGATTTTATTCCTTTGGCTTTTCGATGCTTTATTTTGCATTTTGGGATTTGTTGATTGCGTTTTTTTAAGTTGAAAGCCCTTTTTCCGGTTCTTTTTGGCAAATGTGTAAAAGTGTGTTTGCAGAATAGAGAAAACAATGAAACATTTATCAAGTGTTAACATAAAGGACACATTAAAAAAATAAGTGAAAAAGGAAAACAAAATAAAAATTGAGATAAAGCTCTGCATATTAAAGGATTTGCTTTTTAAATAAACACACTAAAAGAGGCTGAGAGAGGCATAACCCAAAAGTTATTCAAAAATTCAAAGCTGCGAAGCAAGTATATGTATATATGTATGAAGGTATATACACATAGTCATCTGAAATTCAACACTTGTGTTGAATAAGTCAACAGACAAATTTAAGAATTAACTTTTAAGGACCAACGCGGACTTGTTTTGTTGCCACTTTAGACAATTGAATTTTAGATGACGATATGCAAATACTTTTGTTTGTAAATAATGCGTAATATCAGCAAGATTTAACATTTTTTGAATTACAAATAACCGACTAAAAATTTTGAACTATTATATCTGTGTTAACTAAAATTTGAAACAATTAATTTACGAAGAGCATTTGAAAGCCTCCTTTTTTACCTTTTTACTTACCTGTATTAGATGTACTTTATCAAACTTCTAAAGTTAAAAAAGGTCTTCTTTCAGCTTTATAACAACAAGTGGACGAAAATTTATTGTTATATTTATATAAATTTATTGTATTGTTTTTAAAATGTTTTTTTTTACAATCACTTAACAAAGTATATTTTATACAGGTAGTATCGAACGAACTAAACAAATTCAAACTCCATATTTTTTTCCTAAATTTTAAAAATGTAAAAGTCAAAAATATTAAAAAATTCTAGTAAAATGATACAATATGACAGTTAATTTTAAAAAGATATCGTCCCGACGAACCCGTATTAATGTACTTTGGCATTCAACAAGTTAGAACGCTTTATTCGGCCCTTCACGTTGGTTTTTTTTTGTGATCTAACATTACAAAAAAATATTTTGTGGCGGACTTAAAGGCAATAGCTGAAACAGTGTTTGGAGATAGATCGGCAAAAAAAATTTCATAAAACTCCCCCGTTTTTTATTAGGGCTCTCCTTACTCTTGTCCAACTATTTGCTTAAATGCAGATATTGAAGTATTACCTTGTCGTCCACAGGTCTCAATCGAGACCATAGAATTTGGCTTATTTTCTGAAAAGTTATTTCAATAGACAGACGTGGCTAAATATATACTTTCCTATCTATAGAGATCCAAAATGATAAACTGATATATATGTAGGTACCTCTGTCATTATGTAAAGCGTTAAAAATATCACTTCATCTGTACTTTATTTCAACATAACTGTGTTCGCATTTCTATGCAAAAAAAGGCTTGGGCATGTTTGAGTGTATCTTAAATAAATTCCTTTATTCGCAATTTACGAGGTAAAATGTGATTTTCAGCAATTATAACTAATGGGACCCATGGTAGATAATAAACTGCTCACGATGAAATTATATTTAACATTTTCCAGCATAAAGTGATAAATATACGAAAACTTTTGTTAAGATAGGGTGATCGATACAAAAATCCTAATTCCGGGAGAAAATTTGTGCGGAGGCTATGTGACAGACTTCCACCTCTCTAAATAAGATGGGTTTTTTTCAAAATGTTTATGTGCGACGCCAAATAATCTTCAAAAATGCGTCCTGTATTTTGGTCGGAAGAACACAATTAAGCACAGTTTGTATCGACTAGGATGATATTCTGACTCGATCGATTTAATTAGACTAAGAGCTTATAGTTATGCAATTGCAGTACTTAAAACAGGGAATTAAGCCAGAATTGTTACACACTATCCTTTTTGAAGGCTGTAGCTTAAATAAGAAGAATATGTAAAACGGTAAAAATAAAGATATTTTAAATTAAAATACATAAAATGAAATATATTATTATGCACCATTAAAATGTTTGTGAATAAAAAGTTTTACTTTTTTTTATTGTATTTACTAAGCGGAGAAAGTATATTTTTTTTTAATAATAATCGATTAACTTCTTTCTGTGCAAAAATCATAGCGCAAATCCTCAACAAAAATCTAAGCTGTAAATAAGATGGCATATAAGCAATTGGACACAAGTGCCCATTTTTGAGTACAACAGGTTTTGCTCAATCGATCAAATTGTCTTTTAAATAATTCAAATAGAACTTGAAGATAACTACTAAACTCAAAAAATTGCCATAAGAAAGGCAATAAATAAAGAGGGCGGAAAAGGGTAACACATATAAACAAAAAACAAAAAAAATCAAACAAAGAAACCAATATATTAGAGAAACCCTTAATGTCATTAAGAACCTTTTAATTAGAAACCCCATTCAACAATAAAAATAACAATAACAGCAGATTGCATCATTAAAGATCATACACATGCGTACGTACACGCACACAGAGGTACACGCGAACTTACTTAAATAAAAAATGTCAATATAAATTGTATTGTACGATTTGCTTTTTTTCAAAATTCTTAGAAAAAAATGTCACTTGCATCAAACACATAAAAATCAGTACATTTTTATTCAAAAGCTCTTTGGAACAGACGTTAATCAAATAATTTTAATTATTCAAACATTAAAAAAAAAAGGAAATCAATAAAAACCTACACAAAGTCATTATACAAATTCTATTGAATACAAACAAACCTTACAAAGCAAGTAACGAAAAATGCAATATGGTTAGATATGTATATCATGACATATGCTTTGACTTTATTAATAACTAGCAAGCCCGGTGCGCTCCGCTACACCCCATTAGAAAAAATTAATGGTAGGAAGGGATGGGGATATAAAAAAATAAGAAATTTCTTTTAACATTTTTGTACATATGTTTAACACAAAACTACATTTATTGTGTTTTTTAACTGAGATCCTTTTTTATTGTATACTAGCAAGCCCGGTGCGCTCCGCTACACCCCATTAGAAAAAATTAATGGTAGGAAGGGATGGGGATATAAAAAAATAAGAAATTTCTTTTAACATTTTTGTACATATGTTTAACACAAAACTACATTTATTGTGTTTTTTAACTGAGATCCTTTTTTATTGTATATAAGCAAAAGCATTCACATATGTACAGCGTGTGTGTGTGTATGTTTGCTAATTGCTCCTTTGCTTGGTTTTTATACCATTATAAGCTCCATTTAGTAGTACTTAGGCTATTGCACAACATTTTGAGACTAAATTAATCACCCTCTGTTTAAAAAAATAATAATTTTGTATGAGAGGTACCTTTCCCCTGCTTCGATCATAAAAATATTTGACACAAACGGAAAAATGTTTAATTAAATAACTTTCACTAAATTTTAAGCAGATAGCGATCATAGTTCTTGAGATATATCATCAAGTCCATTTAATTCGTATGGGAGGTACTACGCCCACTTAAGGTAAAAAAATAAAATATAACCTATGTCCGTTCGGGAAGCAAAAAAATAACATTGGTGAAAGAATCATCAAAATCGGTTATGTAGTTCCGGAGAAAAATCAATACATACAAAAAAACTTTTCTTCTTTATTACACAGTGCAACACGAAAAAAAATAACCATATTCGGACATCACTACGTGAAAGAAGACCAAAAAAGAAAAGACCCGTGTCTCCCAGTTTTGCCCAAAGTCATGCACTTTTTTTGTTATGGGCCCCCAAAGATTTGGGGCCTTTTTGCCATTTTTGCAAAAAGTGATAATTTTCTCAGGCTCATATCTTGCAAACCGTTCGGAATTTTAATATACTCTTTGAGGCAAAGTTGTAGCCCTTTTTAAAAGAAACAAAAGTAATGAACATAAAAAATTAAAAAAAAAAATAATTTTAAACCAAAATCGCAAAAAACTTTAAAAAATTCAAATTTTTTTTACCTTTTTTCCCCTGTTCAGGTCCATAGGTAGCAAACCGTTCAAAATTCAAGGAAACAGTCAACTACAAAAATTTACCTAACATCCCAATAAACAACTCTTAAGAACATATAAACTTCCTAGGAATGATTCTTAACACCGTTTAGGTAGCGCTTAGGTAGCCGCAAAAGTTAAAAATTTCCCCCAAAATGTGTGTACATACATGTAGTTATGAAGTTATCTCTTCCTTACGTTTAATCAAATTGCCTTAATTACATATATTGTATCTGTCTTTAGTGTAATAGAGAACTCTTGTGCATATAAATATGTGTATATGCAAGTGAGATAGCCGCGAAAAGTCTTGCAACCTAAACAGGTAGGCAAACTTTAAAATTGCAGGAAACCCTAAACAACAAAATACATCATACACAAATCGCAATAATGATCGTTAACGGCCTTTAATTAAATTATGTACATACTTTTTTTTTCTTTGTTATTACTTTTTAATAACTATAAATTACCTACATATGTACCTACTACCAATTTTTTTAATAAGCGAGGACAATCCAAAATGAAATAGCAATTGGATAAATTTAAAAAGAAGAAATTATTGCACCCAAACTTATCAAGAAATCAACTACAAACATTTACCTAAGATTTCAGTAAACAGCTTACGCGATCACGTACCGACCGCACACGCATCAAGGAACGCAGATCACAATATAAAAGCGACTCCCACATCGAGGCATTACACAGCGCGACGTCAACAAGATCTCAGCGGTGAAAGTTATAGAGAAAGTTCTACAGCATAATTCGCACACAACATTGGCAACTGACAATTTCAATATGCAGTGTAAAAATATTTATTTCTTTTGCTACATTTGCGGTCATCAAATCAGAAAAAATAATTCTACAAGATTTCAAAAGGAAAATAATCTTTTAACAGGTGAATTTAAAAGAGCATATAAGTTATTTTTGGACGAAATAGATTTGACCGGTGAAAATTACACACCTAACGCAGTGTGTCGCCAATGTTATAATAATCTCATAGCATGGTTGAATGGAGGCAAACATAGTATGAAATATTGTATGCCGGTAAACTGGATTAATCGCCCCGGTGATCATGATGCAACCAGTTCCTATGCATGCGTAAATTACACATCTTGCCTAAAAAGACATGATGAGAAGAACAAAATTTATAAAGCAACTGTAACAGCCACACTACCAGTGCTTGCACATGAAAATTTTGTATTCCCAAGGCCGCAAACTCCAGATCGTAGGACAGAATTTACAGAAATGACTACAGCAAGTGGTGTTACTAATCGAGATCGATTTGATACCGACTAAGAGCCCCAACAGGGAAGAGATGGACCAAAACTAATAACTTATAAAAATCAAATGCTACGAAAATAAATGGAAGATTTGCTTCAAGTCATCAATATTTTGCATGGAATCATCGATAAGGGCGGCTTTCCAAAATTCTTTTGTTTTCTTTGCAATTGGGATTTGCGCTCACCTGTAAATCAATTCCAATGTAATTCATGGAGCCAAAGAGGAAGTGTGCAGGAACAAATGAAACAACATAGACTTAAGAATGCACCTCTAATTGACAATACTCAAGACATCTTGCTGCCACCGCTCCATATCAAATTAGGAATTGTTAAAAAATTCATTGAAGTGGCCGTTGTTAATTGTTCAAGCGCATTCGACTATTTGAAAAGCGTTTTTTCAAAGCGTAGCGATGACAAAATTAAAAAAGGTATTGCAGTAAATTTAGAACGATTTTTTGTTCAATTCGTTGTACTATAGCTACTTACACTATGTTAATGTTTTCTTTTCTGCCCTTATATTTGTCTTCATTTAATAGGCGTACTTAATGGCCCTGACATTAGAGAGCTATTCAAGAGCAAATTTGATTCTTTGCTTGATGAAAATCATTCAATGGCACGGGTTAACCTTCAGCGTGTATGCACCAGAGTCTTGGGAGGGGATCGAGACGCGGAACCGCAAGCAAGAGAATGGGTGAAAGAAATGCTGCATTATTTTGAGAAAATCGGCATATTGATGACATTAAAGCTGCATTTTCTTCATTTTCATTCTGACGACTTTATTAAAGAGCTCCCTACCAAATCCGGTAAGCAAGGAGAACGGTTTCACCAAACCATAATGCCCATGAAAAAACGGTACAAGGGCAAAAAATTCGACGCATTGCTTGCAGAGGTAATATCAATTTTATTGATGCATGGTCTTGCATTATTTTTGATTTCTTTTCTAATTCATTTCAGGTATGTTGGTGGAGTCACAAGATTATCCTCTATGATGTTAATAAGGTATGTGAAAAAGAAAAAGCTAATGATGGAAGGCAGTCTGGAAGCAACATGCCTGTGGACACCATAAGTTCTGAATCAGCGTCAGATTCGGACAACGATTTGGATCCTCAACTTAAGAGAGCGCGATTTGCAAGTCCAGGGCCATCAACGAATATTTTTTTTTTATTATTTTTTTTGTAGTAGACAGCACAGTATCTCAATGTTGAAGAAAATAAAAAACAAATAAAATTTAAAAATTTTCGTAAAATTTTTAACTTTTGCGGCTACCTAAACGGTGTTAAGAATCATTCCTAGGAAGTTTATATGTTCTAAAGAGTTGTTTATTGGCATGTTAGGTAAATTTTTGTAGTTGACTGTTTCCTTGAATTTTGAACGGTTTGCTACCTATGGACCTGAACAGGGGAAAAAAGGTAAAAAAAATTTGAATTTTTTAAAGTTTTTTGCGATTTTGGTTTAAAATTATTTTTTTTTTAATTTTTTATGTTCATTACTTTTGTTCTTTTTAAAAAGGGCTACAACTTTGCCTCAAAGAGTAAATTAAAATTCCGAACGGTTTGCAAGATATGAGCCTGAGAAAATTATCACTTTTTGCAAAAATGGCAAAAAGGCCCCAAATCTTTGGGGGCCCATAACAAAAAAAGTGCATGACTTTGGGCAAAACTGGGAGACACGGGTCTTTTCTTTTTTGGTCTTCTTTCACGTAGTGATGTCCGAATATGGTTATTTTTCCATGACTTAAAAAATTACACACAGTGTTATTAGTATAGAGTATAGATAAGCAAAAGCATTCACATACAGCGTGTGTGTGTGTATTTGCTAATTTCTCCTTTGCTTGGTTTTTATACCATTATAAGCTCCATTTAGTAGTACTTAGGCTATTGCACAACATTTTGAGACTAAATGTATCACCCTCTGTTTAAAAAAATAATAATTTTGTATGAGAGGTACCTCTTCCCCTGCTTCGATCATAAAAATATTTGACACAAACGGAAAAATGTTTAATTAAATAACTTTCACTAAATTTTAAGCAGATAGCGATCATAGTTCTTGAAATATACCATCAAGTCCATTTAATTCGTATGGGAGGTACTACGCCCACTTAAGGTAAAAAAATAAAATATAACCTATGTCCGTTCGGGAAGCAAAAAAATAACATTGGTGAAAGAATCATCAAAATCGGTTAGGTAGTTCCGGAGAAAAATCAATACATACAAAAAAACTTTTCCTCTTTATTATTAGTATAGAGTATAGATAAGCAAAAGCATTCACATACAGCGTGTGTGTGTGTATTTGCTAATTTCTCCTTTGCTTGGTTAAATACCATTATAAGCTCCATTTAGTAGTACTTAGGCTATTGCACAACATTTTGAGACTAAATGTATCACCCTCTGTTTAAAAAAATAATAATTTTGTATGAGAGGTACCTCTTCCCCTGCTTCGATCATAAAAATATTTGACACAAACGGAAAAATGTTTAATTAAATAACTTTCACTAAATTTTAAGCAGATAGCGATCATAGTTCTTGAGATATATCATCAAGTCCATTTAATTCGTATGGGAGGTACTACGCCCATTTAAGGTAAAAAAATAAAATATAGCCTATGTCCGTTCGGGAAGCAAAAAAATAACATTGGTGAAATAATCATCAAAATCGGTTAGGTAGTTCCGGAGAAAAATCAATACATACAAAAAAACTTTTCCTCTTTATTATTAGTATAGAGTATAGATAAGCAAAAGCATTCACATACAGCGTGTGTGTGTGTATTTGCTAATTTCTCCTTTGCTTGGTTAAATACCATTATAAGCTCCATTTAGTAGTACTTAGGCTATTGCACAACATTTTGAGACTAAATGTATCACCCTCTGTTTAAAAAAAATAATAATTTTATATGGGAGGTACCTCTTCCCCTGCTTCGATCATAAAAATATTTGACACAAACGGAAAAATGTTTAATTAAATAACTTTCACAAAATTTTAAGCAGATAGCGATCATAGTTCTTGAAATATACCATCAAGTCCATTTAATTCGTATGGGAGGTACTACGCCCACTTAAGGTAAAAAAATAAAATATAACCTATGTCCGTTCGGGAAGCAAAAAAATAACATTGGTGAAAGAATCATCAAAATCGGTTAGGTAGTTCCGGAGAAAAATCAATACATACAAAAAAACTTTTCCTCTTTATTATTAGTATAGATAAGCAAAAGCATTCACATACAGCGTGTGTGTGTGTATGTTTGCTAATTGCTCCTTTGCTTGGTTTTTATACCATTATAAGCTCCATTTAGTAGTACTTAGGCTATTGCACAACATTTTGAGACTAAATGTATCACCCTCTGTTTAAAAAAAATAATAATTTTATATGGGAGGTACCTCTTCCCCTGCTTCGATCATAAAAATATTTGACACAAACGGAAAAATGTTTAATTAAATAACTTTCACAAAATTTTAAGCAGATAGCGATCATAGTTCTTGAAATATACCATCAAGTCCATTTAATTCGTATGGGAGGTACTACGCCCACTTAAGGTAAAAAAATAAAATATAACCTATGTCCGTTCGGGAAGCAAAAAAATAACATTGGTGAAAGAATCATCAAAATCGGTTAGGTAGTTCCGGAGAAAAATCAATACATACAAAAAAACTTTTCCTCTTTATTATTAGTATAGATAAGCAAAAGCATTCACATACAGCGTGTGTGTGTATGTTTGCTAATTGCTCCTTTGCTTGGTTTTTATACCATTATAAGCTCCATTTAGTAGTACTTAGGCTATTGCACAACATTTTGAGACTAAATGTATCACCCTCTGTTTAAAAAAAATAATAATTTTATATGGGAGGTACCTCTTCCCCTGCTTCGATCATAAAAATATTTGACACAAACGGAAAAATGTTTAATTAAATAACTTTCACAAAATTTTAAGCAGATAGCGATCATAGTTCTTGAAATATACCATCAAGTCCATTTAATTCGTATGGGAGGTACTACGCCCACTTAAGGTAAAAAAATAAAATATAACCTATGTCCGTTCGGGAAGCAAAAAAATAACATTGGTGAAAGAATCATCAAAATCGGTTAGGTAGTTCCGGAGAAAAATCAATACATACAAAAAAACTTTTCCTCTTTATTATTAGTATAGATAAGCAAAAGCATTCACATACAGCGTGTGTGTGTGTATGTTTGCTAATTGCTCCTTTGCTTGGTTTTTATACCATTATAAGCTCCATTTAGTAGTACTTAGGCTATTGCACAACATTTTGAGACTAAATGTATCACCCTCTGTTTAAAAAAAATAATAATTTTATATGGGAGGTACCTCTTCCCCTGCTTCGATCATAAAAATATTTGACACAAACGGAAAAATGTTTAATTAAATAACTTTCACAAAATTTTAAGCAGATAGCGATCATAGTTCTTGAAATATACCATCAAGTCCATTTAATTCGTATGGGAGGTACTACGCCCACTTAAGGTAAAAAAATAAAATATAACCTATGTCCGTTCGGGAAGCAAAAAAATAACATTGGTGAAAGAATCATCAAAATCGGTTAGGTAGTTCCGGAGAAAAATCAATACATACAAAAAAACTTTTCCTCTTTATTATTAGTATAGATAAGCAAAAGCATTCACATACAGCGTGTGTGTGTGTATGTTTGCTAATTGCTCCTTTGCTTGGTTTTTATACCATTATAAGCTCCATTTAGTAGTACTTAGGCTATTGCACAACATTTTGAGACTAAATGTATCACCCTCTGTTTAAAAAAAATAATAATTTTATATGGGAGGTACCTCTTCCCCTGCTTCGATCATAAAAATATTTGACACAAACGGAAAAATGTTTAATTAAATAACTTTCACAAAATTTTAAGCAGATAGCGATCATAGTTCTTGAAATATACCATCAAGTCCATTTAATTCGTATGGGAGGTACTACGCCCACTTAAGGTAAAAAAATAAAATATAACCTATGTCCGTTCGGGAAGCAAAAAAATAACATTGGTGAAAGAATCATCAAAATCGGTTAGGTAGTTCCGGAGAAAAATCAATACATACAAAAAAACTTTTCCTCTTTATTATTAGTATAGATAAGCAAAAGCATTCACATACAGCGTGTGTGTGTGTATTTGCTAATTTCTCCTTTGCTTGGTTAAATACCATTATAAGCTCCATTTAGTAGTACTTAGGCTATTGCACAACATTTTGAGACTAAATGTATCACCCTCTGTTTAAAAAAAATAATAATTTTATATGGGAGGTACCTCTTCCCCTGCTTCGATCATAAAAATATTTGACACAAACGGAAAAATGTTTAATTAAATAACTTTCACAAAATTTTAAGCAGATAGCGATCATAGTTCTTGAGATATATCATCAAGTCCATTTAATTCGTATGGGAGGTACTACGCCCATTTAAGGTAAAAAAATAAAATATAGCCTATGTCCGTTCGGGAAGCAAAAAAATAACATTGGTGAAAGAATCATCAAAATCGGTTATGTAGTTCCGGAGAAAAATCAATACATACAAAAAAACTTTTCTTCTTTATTATTAGTATAGAGTATAGATAAGCAAAAGCATTCACATACAGCGTGTGTGTGTGTATTTGCTAATTTCTCCTTTGCTTGGTTTTTATACCATTATAAGCTCCATTTAGTAGTACTTAGGCTATTGCACAACATTTTGAGACTAAATGTATCACCCTCTGTTTAAAAAAATAATAATTTTGTATGAGAGGTACCTCTTCCCCTGCTTCGATCATAAAAATATTTGACACAAACGGAAAAATGTTTAATTAAATAACTTTCACTAAATTTTAAGCAGATAGCGATCATAGTTCTTGAAATATACCATCAAGTCCATTTAATTCGTATGGGAGGTACTACGCCCACTTAAGGTAAAAAAATAAAATATAACCTATGTCCGTTCGGGAAGCAAAAAAATAACATTGGTGAAAGAATCATCAAAATCGGTTAGGTAGTTCCGGAGAAAAATCAATACATACAAAAAAACTTTTCCTCTTTATTATTAGTATAGAGTATAGATAAGCAAAAGCATTCACATACAGCGTGTGTGTGTGTATTTGCTAATTTCTCCTTTGCTTGGTTTTTATACCATTATAAGCTCCATTTAGTAGTACTTAGGCTATTGCACAACATTTTGAGACTAAATGTATCACCCTCTGTTTAAAAAAATAATAATTTTATATGGGAGGTACCTCTTCCCCTGCTTCGATCATAAAAATATTTGACACAAACGGAAAAATGTTTAATTAAATAACTTTCACAAAATTTTAAGCAGATAGCGATCATAGTTCTTGAGATATATCATCAAGTCCATTTAATTCGTATGGGAGGTACTACGCCCATTTAAGGTAAAAAAATAAAATATAGCCTATGTCCGTTCGGGAAGCAAAAAAATAACATTGGTGAAAGAATCATCAAAATCGGTTAGGTAGTTCCGGAGAAAAATCAATACATACAAAAAAACTTTTCCTCTTTATTATTAGTATAGATAAGCAAAAGCATTCACATACAGCGTGTGTGTGTGTATTTGCTAATTTCTCCTTTGCTTGGTTAAATACCATTATAAGCTCCATTTAGTAGTACTTAGGCTATTGCACAACATTTTGAGACTAAAGGTATCACCCTCTGTTTAAAAAAAATAATAATTTTATATGGGAGGTACCTCTTCCCCTGCTTCGATCATAAAAATATTTGACACAAACGGAAAAATGTTTAATTAAATAACTTTCACAAAATTTTAAGCAGATAGCGATCATAGTTCTTGAAATATACCATCAAGTCCATTTAATTCGTATGGGAGGTACTACGCCCATTTAAGGTAAAAAAATAAAATATAGCCTATATCCGTTCGGGAAGCAAAAAAATAACATTGGTGAAAGAATCATCAAAATCGGTTAGGTAGTTCCGGAGAAAAATCAATACATACAAAAAAACTTTTCCTCTTTATTATTAGTATAGATTATGACCGGTTTAGAAGGTTACAGTTCATGCATTTAAGCGATAAATGAAACAACGCAAATTAAGTTAGATAAACGATGCAATATTGAAGTCAAAAGGGATTTGTATGAATTTAAAATTTCAAATTTAGATTGAATATATTTGTGTAAGAGCGTAAAAAAAAGATCACAGATCAGACAATACAGATTTGATTCCACTATCGAAGGGTGATGTAACAAGGCCCTCAGTCTGGCGAGACTGGTGACCGTTTTCTTTTTTAAGAGTTTTGAATCGATTTTAACAAACTATGGCTCAATTTCGTTTAAATCTTTACAGCTGTACTACTACAGAAAGTGAAACAAATGACTTAAAGGTAATTTTATTACGGAATATTGAATTTTTTACTTAGTTATATGTAGTGAAAGTGCTTCACTTTTGGACATAACAGTCTATAACGAAAAGTCGAACTGGTGGAGAGAAATTAGTAAAAAATTGCAAAAGAGTTTCAGTTAACACAAAAAATTAAATTTTGTTCAAATAACTAATATTCATGCTAAAAACGTTTCTTATCCTGTGGCTTTCCGGATTTTCCATTTCTACAGTTTAACAGCTTCTGTTAATACAAAATCATACAGCTGTCTATATATTTAAGGGAACCAATATTTCCCAACGACTTTTACCTTTTAATTCATATCCAAATACTGAGCAATTCAAAGAAATTCAAATGTGCGATTTTTGATTATATGAATGAATTAACGTTTCATTTATTTAATATAAACATACACAGGGCAATAATTATATTTGTTTTAAATTATGTTAACTTTTTTGCTTCTTTCAAATCTACTTTTAATATAAATATTATTTAATTACAGTGTAACTTAATATTGTAACAATAAACTTAAATGCTAATTACTGCTTTATAAGATACAGTTTCCTGTAGAACTGAATTTATACATAAATAAATCAAATCAACTCGAAAAGGGTTAAATTTAGTAACATTTTTATACAAATAAGGCGGGGGAAAATACTTTTGTGACATACTATATGCAGAATACTAATCGATAAAATTATGATTAAAGTAAATTGCCATCAATTTATTTTATTTTCATTCAACACAGTTGTCCTTTTAATATTCTTTTAAATTTTTCATTTTTTCTATCATTCACGTTAAGGGAAAAGAGTACCTTAATACTCGTGTATAGTTTATGTTATAAAGTATAAATGGGTGAGTGTATTCTGTATGTATGTGTGTCTGTGTGTACTTATAAAGCAATAGATTATATGTCATTTAGCTTTAATGTTTTTTTTTCGTTTTGCTTATTTAATGCGATTAGATTTAATAGAAAACTTATAGTAAAGGTTGTAGGACTCCTTCACACACACACACTCTCAATATATTGATACAAGTGATGGTTTAAGTAATGGTGGTTAAATAATTCATATTATGATTCATTTGATAATTGTTGCTACTGCTTATTTTTTTTTTCCTTTTCATATTCATTTCTATAATTTTTACGATTTTTTGTTGCCAATGACAGCAGGAGAAAGATTTTGTAAAACACAGGAGGTCCTTTAATAAAAAATATTTCCTTATTTTAAAAGGTGGTTGACACTATTAATAACATTTTTAGCAAGGTTTTAATAATATAAATTGATTTATTACAAAATTGTGTTAAATTAACACAGAAGTTGTTGTAGAAACTTTTCCAGTATATCTTTTCACTATTCATGTTTGTATATGAAAATTTTAAATATTTTAGCGTCCATTACAACAATATTGTTTGGATATACACTTTTGTATTTTATTTTGCAACTAATTCAAATATTTCTGCAGCATCTCATAGAATAGATATTAAATTAAAAATAAAAAAAAATAACAAAGTTTCGTCTTAACCTTAAAAAATCTTTCTTTTAATATTTAAACATTTGCTTGATTTACAAGCTACGCCTATCGTACTACTATTACTACTCTTTAACTCTTACAATATAATAATTAATTTTTTTGTTGGTAATTTTCATATAAAATTTTGTTTAATGTAAATATAAAAAATACTTTTGAATTTTGAAACTGTATTGAAACTATATCTTGAGTTGTTTATAGTTTTCCCCTTTTTGTGTAGATCTTTCTTCTTTGTAGCCATCCATATGAGAATTTAGCTTAAAACTGCAATTTAAAGGTATTTTAAAAGCAATTTATGTTTAAGGATATTTTTTTTTAAATTATTAATATTTTTGGCATTTTAAATACAACAGTTGTATGATAAAATAACGTTTTCAATTCAAAAGTAACATAATCAGGTGACTATTAAAATAGTCACCTGTGATTTCAATAATCAATTTAATTAAAAAAAATTTTTGTTTTGAATCAAAGATCAAACCTTAGCCGAGAAGAATAAAGAAGGGGGATTTATCAGCACTTAAACCACAATAAAAAGGACAACGTTGGGTCTTCGTAAATGCTCAACTTCTAAACACAATGTTTAGCAAACAAAAAGAACACATGGAAATACCTTTTTTTATCCCATCCCTGTATGTCTATAATTAGTTGTTTTTGTTCGTTAACATATTGTAAATAATTTAAATATTTTTGTTCTATTTGGTACTTTGTGGTGCTTTTTCATTTTGTTTGGTTAAATATTTGTATTTCGCTTTTAAAACTATTCAAGTTTTATAAATTACTTACGTGGACATATATTAAGTATTTCTGTGTCCTCAGTCATTGCATTTTATTTAATTACCTATGTAAAGCATAAAATTTAGAATATTTATAAAGGGAAGAAAGAAAAACGTTTCATTACCATGTATGTTTGTATGTTTCCTTTAATTTAACTTTCATTTTTATAGATTTGGTCATAATAATGTTGCTGTTTAAAATTCTCATTGTCTTTGATGCTAGTAATTTTTTTTTATAAAGCACATTATGATGGTTAAATTATACTTTTCTATATTAAAGAGGAACTAATTTGTATAATTGTTCGATGTTGTCGAGAAAAGGTTGGCTGCTGTATAAAAACTCCTCCTGTTGGAATATATAAAAATACCTTAAAATTTTAAATTCTACTGCCCGAAGTGGCTGCTTTATTGATTCAATATTACAATTATGTTTACGCTGCAAGTCTTAGTAAAGCAGTAGTAACCAAGATTTAATTAAAAAAGTAAAAATTATTTTCATTTCATGGCAAATACACACAAATGTGAAAACACGATCTTACAGGAGAGAACAAACAAAACAACACGTGCTGAAAATGAAATACTTCCAAATATTTTAAGCAAACGTAACATGTTTTAAAATGCTGTCACGCTTGTCATTTATATTACATACAAACAAAAACGCACGTGTGAACTTTGTGTTTTGTCATTAGGAAGATGAGCAGGTTTTCCTTTTGTTTACAAATACCCAGCCAGCAAAAATGGCCGAAATCTCTACGATATCTAACAGAAACATCTGCCAAATATGCAGAATCCTTAACGAATTCTGTCAGATTTCTGACAGCGAAACATATAAAGCAGTTAACACATCGTGGAAAATTTGTAGCCGACTTGTCTAGCAGAAGTCTAAAAAAATTCTGATAATGGATCAAATTAAAATTTGCTTAACATCAAGATGTGTTTTATGCATTTTTTTAATAAAAATATGTTCAAAAATGGTTGCACACTTTTGTTAAAATCAAATATTATTTTTAATCATTGTTTATTTATTTATTTGTAAAACAACTTAGTTTATATCAGGAGCGCTATTATTGGATCAAAGCGTCAGTTTGTTTTATTAAAGCTAATGGTTCTTTTGCTTGCAGTAAGAAAACCTTAACACAAAATAATTAAAGTGAAAAGAAAAAGGAGCGAACTCACAAACTAAAACAACAACAAAGCACAAGGGAATAAAAACAGCTGAGACATGCCTACAAGAAATCGATCCAAAATCTTAAATACTTGTTGTACATCAAATGCAAGACTTGCCTGTTACAGGCATTGTCGGTAACCTTTGCACGCTGGGTACTCACAACCACCACCACCACTACGATTGCCTTTAACAGATGGGGCCAACAGGACTTTTCTGTACAACAACTAACCAAAAATTACTAAGGATGAGAAAGATTTAAAAACGAAAAGGGGTAAAAAGTAGTTGGAACCCACCGAACTACGTTAACACTACATTATATTTTAACTAAAATATGAAAGAAAAATTACTTGTCATTGTTGCAAACACATTATTTTTAAATGTCATACAAATTTAGAAAATCACATTTTTTGTTGAACGTATTGACCTGTTTTTTATAAAAATTACTCAGTTTTATAAGAAACTACGCAGAAAAATCTTTTTGAATTTAAGTAATATGATTTCATTATTTCACAGGTCACAAAGTAATGAGGGTCGTGAATTTCGTCACAACTTAAACAAATGTAACGGTCAAAAAGTAATTAGTATTTCGGCATATCCAATATTGCTTTCTAACTTATTCGCTAAGTAAAGATTTTGCTGGGAAACTATTTACAGCTTTGGCTAAAACTTTTTGGGTATTAAATGGGGTACCTACAGTAAAGCAATGCCGACAACAATGCAAAAAGGAAACGAAATCCAACTACCAAAACTTAACCAAATTGTTATTACGTAAATACATATGTATGTATACATTTCGTGATGATAAATAAATTTTAACTTTTCTCCTTAATATCATGGACGTGTTATCCATAAAACGTCAGATTCAACCTTTCAACTATAAAAATATTTTTAACCAAATGGTTGAGGGTGGTGGCTTGGTTGTCTGTGGTTTTGAAAATGTTTAATTGCAATTTTTTTATTTTTAATTTTATCCGCTTTTGTCATTCTTCAACGGTCTATTCGCTTACATTTCTTATATTCAGTATAAATTAAACACAGGGTTAACATATTAAGGGTTGTTGTGATAATGTGACATTTTGGAACTAATGTTAATTGTATTGAAATACGTTGAACAAAAAACGAGTGATATATGTAGTAAATGTTATCTGTTTTATTTGTTTGCACAATAATTCATTAAACATTGTTTACATAGAGTAGAACTTAATTTTTCTTTTGTAATTCAAAATTTAATTTAAACTTAAGACAGTGAACCTTATTGCAAAATATTGAAGCCATAATATAAACAACTATAATCAAAATAAAAACAAATGTATTCCCGCGCAGTCGTTTACTGCATTTCAGAATGTATAGACAGACAGACAGTTTTGTACATATTTTTTGATTTTTTTATCGTACAATCTTGGTGGAGTATTTGAGCGGCACCGTCACTATTGTACTTTAATCGATTAATAATCGTTAGAATTACTTTTAAGCCAGAGTTTTTACAAAATTGTGGTTAATTAAAATTTCATTTACAAATTAAATGACGCACGACAATGTCATTGCAGTGCTACGCATCAATAGTATCCTAAATAAATAGCATCCTAGATAAGTCACAATGATATTTGCCACCGGGCATTTATGTATGTATGCTTCTGGGCATAAGTAGGTTTCATTTTACTTCAACTGATGTGCTTATAATTATAGTTGACAAAGTGTTCCTTCATAGGCGTATGATTTTTGTTTTAATGCAAATTTCACAAAAAGGATTTAACTTTGTTTTCTAAAGGAATTTTCATTTTACATTTTCCACTGCAAAATTTATACATGCCATGTTAACCCGTTTTAAACATTGGAAAGAATACAGCTAATTTGGGTTCGCAAATTCGGTTCCTTTGTGTTTCCAGCAAAGAAAGATAAAAAGAGTGGAAATAGTAGGTAAGCTAAAGTGAAGAAAGAGATTTAAAAAAAGATAAAAAAGGATGAGGTAGGCTGACCAGTTTCTCTGGCAGAAATTAAACCCTGAGAAATCAGCTGACATCAGCTGTTGTTTGCCAAATAATGCTGTAACGCAAAACGTGAAGCAAACAAAATATAATTAAATAAATTAACAAAAAAAAAAATAATTCAATATAAATTATTTAGGATTTAATCCCAATTTTCTTGTTAATTTATAGGGTTTGTTGTTGGTTAAGTTTGTCTATATGCATTTCATTGGTTCTTACACCAAATCATCAGTAGACTTCAACCACTCAAATTCTTAAAAAACTCATGAATATTTTCTGTCTTTATATACTAACCTCATCAAACAAAATGAGAATTACTATAAAAAACCAAAACGTTCAAGTTTTTTTTGAGAATCCAACAAACCATTATTCGCTATTCGCTTGTTTTGATTTTCTTTTTCCCCTTATCAAAACAAGCGAATAATGGTTTGTTGGATTCTCAAAAAAAACTTGAACGTTTTGGTTTTTTATAGTAATTCTCACTTTGTTTGATGAGGTTAGTATATAAAGACAGAAAATATTCATGAGTTTTTTAAGAATTTGGGTGGTTGAAGTCTACTGATGATTTGGTGTAAGAACCAATGAAATGCATATAGACAAACTTAACCAACAACAAACCCTATAAAATAATTCAATATATTTTAAATTGGGGTTGCCATTAAAAAAGCAGCAATGAAAGTTCAAGGACGCATTAAATTTGTTTATCTTTGTTTAAAGTTTTTGTTAGATGCAATAACATACATACACAGAAAGAAAAAAAAACACATTTTTAAATCAAATTTCTATTAAATGATAAAAAAACTACTTTTTTCAGTAAACATTAAATGCCGAAAACCCAAAAAGTTGGCTTTAAATCAACTAAAGAACACATGGGTAAATCTTTTTTGATTTTGCGAATTTTAAATATATATTAAATCCTTTAAGGACATTTTACTCAAAACTTTGCAGAAAAAATTGGTTAGAGTCTTATATAAAAGTTGTTTGCTTAAGTTAAATAGCGTGCGATGTTTTATATAACACAGAAAATGTTTAAAGATTTAAATGTATATGTATGAGATTAAACATAGAATTCTGAGAGAATTCATTTGGTCACATTGATATTCTTAATTGATCAGAAAACATTTCGCTAAATTTTACACATTTTTATTACATATTTTTCTCAGTGTACTATTTTCTTGCTAGCTAAGTTGCTTTTAAAATTCAAAATATTAAGCAAAGTATTATACTACAAATATCACCACACAACCAAACAAACAAACAAAACACCTTTTATTAATTTTTAGATTTTATCTAACATCTCATGCCCTGTATTACATGATGTAGCTGCTTGCCATAATCATGCACGTTGAACTTAATGTATTCAAATTTACACACATAAGCATTTGTTCATAAATATGTAAATTTATTAAACATACCTGCACTTGCACCAACAACCATTACCTTCTTACACAGAAAAAAATAAATTCAAAATTTAAAAACAAAATTGTATAATCGTTTTCATAGTTTACAGGCTGCCGCTTCAAATGCGTTTCTCATACTAAAGCAAGAGAATTGAATACATTTTGTTTTACAAATATAAAAGCAATTCTTAAAATAAGCAAAATAAACTGATCAATAAATGTTTAATATCAGATCAAATTAGGGGTTCTGACTAAAGACGACTGACTCATTTGTTCTGTATTAAATTTAGAAAAATACAAAAATTTGTCGTACTCTTGGCCCCGTTTCGGATTGATTCAAATACAGAATACTTGCGTTTTCTTCTTCATTATTATTCATGTTGTCAATTTCCCTTTTTTTGTGTGTGAGTGTGTGTTTGTGTGGAAAAAAGGGTGCATATGTATGTGTGCATTTAGGTATGTATGTACGAATTGTTAAATGCTTTCCTGGTTGTACTTAAATGCTTCTGCAGTACAGTTTACAAAAAGTACGATGTTTTTGGTTTGTTTGCTTCTCTTAAGTCTGTTTATATAAAATAAAACCAAAACATTAAGCAAAGACTATATACTTATAAAGATATTGCACGTCCATACACTGTTTTATGACTGCTAAATTGATGTGGATTTATCATGGGGATTTATTAAAATAGAGAGAAAGAGAGAGTTAATAAAAATGGCGATAGAAATAACAAAAAGAAAATAAGCTCTCAGCAAAACAATTTGTAGGTGTATGTATGTGTGTAAATATTGCCAAAGAATATATCGTCACAGAAAATGCGAAACGCCTTATCTAAACTAACATATAAAGTTTACTTTTTTTATTAAATTTGATCTGTAAAGTCAAAATATGTACATCATCTCGCAAAATTATTTTTTCCAGCAGAAATTAATTTGTTAATTCTGGTTAACTTAAATTAAAAAATTTTTTGTGTTTATTCTCAACATATTTTTTATTTAAACAAGTTTTTTGCTTCTCCTGTAAAAGTTTTAACATATAAGCTAAGGCATTTTGCATGTTCTATGACGATATACTTACATACAAAAACGGATGAAAAGAGAAGACGAAAAGTAAAGGCAAAAAATGGCCACCAAATTTTAAGAATTGAAACCAAAGCATATCGATACAAGGTGGCCGCAAAAAATAAATAAGAGAGTCGTCTTTTAAACCTTATTTTTTTTTTATATGGAGCTTGATACTAAAATTTAAAAATAATTTCAATTATAGTTTCAAACTCCATAGGTATAAAAAATAAAGAGAACGTCTCCCTTATTTTTTTGCGGCCACCTTGTATCGATATGCCTTAAATAAAAACCAAAACAAAGGTACATCGTACACGTCCATACAAACATTAATACATTTCGGTGTACATATACACATTGTTATTCTTTTTGTTTGTTTTTATATATGAATTAAGGCAAAAGAAGTTATGTTTCAATACAGTTTTGTGCAAAAAGCCGTGATAGTAGCGCATAAATTTCAATGCGTAGTTATAGGGCAACAATACGTATTTTGTTGTTGTATAAATGAAACCAAGTCGATTCGCAACGATTAAAAATGCCATTATTATCAAAATAAAAATACCTAACTGAAGAAAGATATAGTTTTTCTGAAAACTTTAAATTCATTATTCTAAGTAGAGAGTAGTAAAATACCGCCCTAAATATAATTATTGTTCGTGTACTTTGATTTATTGAATTTATTGAATTTAAAAACAAAAAATCTTTAAGAATAATTTTACTTATTTAAAGTTTTTACTTTTAAATCTTTGATTCTACATTTATACTCGTATAGAAAAAATATTACTTTGTTAAATTTTCATTACAATTTATCAGGCGAATTGGTTTAATTTTATTGAAAAACTTATTTTTTTAATTAAAATTTTTTGTTTGTTTTATTTGCGCAGAATATCTTTTGTTTTCAGATCGTTTTATTTTTTTTATATGTACAGGTACATATTTGCAATTTTATTGTGACAGGTGTGGCTATTTAACTCACATTGTGTTTATTTCAGTGCAAACATCAAGTTTTAAGTTAAAAAAACTGTAATTTTAAATGTAACCTTACAAATTTTAGTTTTCGAAAATTTTTCTTTAAAAAAACAAACTTTTTTATTAAAACTTATTTTGCTGTGCCGAATCTTAAATACCTATTTACACTTCACGTTGGTCTTTTAATATACCCAGCCATCTGATTTAGCTGATTTATTTCATACTGCGAATATTGTAATTAAAAAAAGTTTTTTGTGCCAGGTTTGAGGTCGATAGCTGTTCTAGTGCTTGAAATAGAAAACCTTACAAAATTTTAACGTTTGTACTATGTATAATAGAAATAGGTACCATGTAAAAGAGAGTTTTAACTGTTTTCAACATTTGAAGTTTTCTAGATATAGCGTATCGAAAATTTTACAAAAACTGCAAATTTGTATGAGGGCTACCCCTTCCCCTGCTCCGCTCCCAATATTTTTTTTCATTATTGTAAAATTACTTTTTATAAAAAATTTTAATTCTATTTCTATTATGTTTCTCAGATTTAGCGCTTTAAATATTGCAATTTAAAGGGGAAATATAACTTCCTCTGCTCCTATCTGAAAAATGATTTCCCCTAATTTAGGTCCCTATCTTTAAAGTACCCGTGCTTAGTTTTGTGGCAAGAGTGGCTGCATTTATTGAGATATATACATTATTTTGCCCTAAAAATGGATTTGGGGTTTCGACTAAATCTCGATCATAAGACCGAATATGCTGACTTAGATAGCGATTGACACAGGGATATTTCTGATTGTTTGATGCCAAACGTTTTATGTGCGCCACTATTTGGATCCGGAAACATGATTTTAACAGTCACACTGATGATTTTTTTTATCTGAAGATAAAAGTTATTTTGTCAAAAAAAATTATAAAAATTAAAGTTTAAAAAATAAATAATTTGAGGTTTTATGTATGCAATTAATAATTTAAAACTTCTAAGAAATGTTAGAAGGCGCTTTATTTGTATAGCTCTCTACATATCAAAATAAGGGTATTTTAATTCAACTCGAATCGACATGATTTCATTTCTACAGCAATAAAATATGTACGTATTTGTACCCTACAACTAGATTATCAACAACTTTCGCTACCGCGTTTGTTTTTGAACATGAACTGCTTTTAAACAATACTTCTTTGGCAAATTTTAAACAAAACCATCAATTTGCTTAAAAGAAGGTGTCTTTTTTTTGAATATATATAGAGGCATACATATGCACGTATGAATGAACGTAAAATCAAAAAGCAGCAAAATAAAAAAAATAAACATGGAAAACAATGTATGTACATACATCCATATGTATATGTTGGTATGTATGTACATGCACCATTAATATTTTTTTTGGCTGTTGTTGTTCTTAAAATTTGGCGTCAATTTTTTGTGATCTTTTTTTTTATTTTCTGTCTTCTCTCAAATTAAGAGAGTGTTTTTCCTTTCCCTTTGCCTTTACCGTAACCACCCATTGCAAACTCAAAATTTCTGTTTATGAAATTTGTTCCAAGTGAACCATCTTTCTAGTCTATAGTCTTTGCATTAAGTTTGTTACAAAGAGTAGTTAATAACCTTCTGCTTGGTCGGCCTTAACAGGAGCAATTAAAATTCAATAAATGTTTGCAAGGGACCGTTCTTTCGATGTTTACCGAAAGAAATTTGTTCAACGGACATATTTACAACAACCAATTGTATTAAAATAAATTTAATGGTTTCATTTAAAGTGTATAATAATGTCAAAACATTTAATAGAAATTTTATATAAATTTCAATGAGCAATTTCTCAGCAATGTCAGCATCTAGCAATTAAACATACACACATACATACATACATATAGCAGCAGCAATGCAGAAAAGAAAGGGTTGAAAATTAAATTTATTTAAATTGGACACGTGACATTATAAAATTTAATAAAGTTGTCATTATTTATGGATAACAACAATAACACTGAAATGAACAATATTAGCTTCTAAATGTAGGCATATTTAAATAACTAATAAGTAATATTGTTTTATGCAACGCTTCTTTCAAATGCCATTAAAAAAACATGGAAAACATTTTATAACGACAAGGGAAGAATTTCTAAAAGAAACTAAAAGGTTTTTCTTAAGCATTAAGGGGAAAAATATATATGAAAATGTTATCAGTAATTTAAATATCAACCAAATATTATTTAAATTATACAATTATGCTTATTTTCAAACTTCCGGGTTTCTTTTCTAAATTTAACTATAGATTACATGGTCATGTTTACTCATGTCAAATGCATTAATTTTTAAGGACACTGAACAAACCAACCGTCTGAAAAAAAACAGAAAAACAAAGGAAAAACAAGAAGGACCAAGACAACTTAGAAGATTATTAACACCTTTTATAACAAAGAAAGGGTAAAAAATACTTTAAGAATATCAATGTAAAACGTTAAATCTGTTAACACGGTCTAAATGTTTTTTTTTTTTTAACGAAAATGTAACCCCAAACAATTACGCTTCGTTTTTTTGCTTATGATTAACTTTGAAATTTTTCTACAAAAACTGCGGAACGTTGAAAATACTTTTATTTCTAAAACTAATTTGTATGACTAAGAGCATCTGTCACCTTTTAATAACTGGCATTTGTTGTGTTTAACATTCAAAAAGTTTGTTGTTTTACAGCACAAATGCCAGTTGACACAATCAATCCTTTTGTTACACTCACTCAAGCACATCTAATTTACTTAAATTCACTTATATTTATAAAACCACCTACCACTTCCACCATAACATTTTAGCAACAACTTTTTGTACTTGAATGGTCGACAAACAACTACTTGTCTTCGTGTGGCCCTTTTTTATTTATCCCAAAAATTTTTTTAATTAAAATGTAGAGAGAAGAAAAAAACTTTTTTAAAGAAAGAATTTTATGAAACACAACAGCACGAAATGACATCTTTTTTTAAATTCAAATTTTAAATAAAAAACGTTTAATACTTTAATGCAAACATATGCTTGTACATGTGTTTGTGTTCAAAATAAATTAACTTGTCCTTCATACAAGGGCCAATGAAAACGATGAAAAAATACCACTAATTATGATTAAAAACACTATAATATCTTGTTCGTTTAAAATTATTCCTGGTCACTGTTTTATAGTGCGTAAAAAGATTTAGTATAATTTTTATTTTAATAACGGTTAGAAACAACTCCTGTTGAATACTGTTAAATGGGAAAAAGGGACAACGTTGTTATCGGCTCATAAGTTCTTCTCTGACGATGCTGCCTTGTAAAAATGGGAAAATCCTACATTTTCGCCCCTCAATATAATCAAAGTAATACATTCTGCCTTTTTAAATGAGAAAAAGTTAGTTCTCACAATAAAATTAACTAATTTCAAAGGTTTCATCTAAGAGCAATTGTATCCCTTCTTTTTAAGCGGGTGTGCCCACTATGTTGCAGGATGCTTCGAGCGAGCGGATTTGGATGTGATTCCAGCTTATTTAAATACTTGTCCACATATTTCAGGATTTCGCATTTTACAAGTGGAACTTCTAGATCCTTGTGGATGTTGCTGTTTTTGATATACCAAGGAGCACCAGTTATCATTCTTAGAATTTTGTTTTGACGGCGTTGGATTTTTTCGATGTTAGAGGCGGAAGCAGTACCCCATAATTGTATACCGTAGCACCAAATTGGTTTTAAAATCGAGTTGTAGAGTAGAAGCTTACAATCAAGACGTAGCACAGAGTTTCTACCAATTAGCCAGTGGATTTGAGCAGCTTTAAGTTTCATTTGCGTCAGCTTAGCATCTATATGAGGCTTCCATGTAAGGCGGCGATCTAGGTGAATACCAAGATATTTTGTCTCAGATCGTTGAGGCACATTATGGTTGTTGATAGTGATTGGAGGGCACGTTTCTTTGCGTAAAGTAAAAGTTACGTGGGTACATTTTTGTTAATTTATCTTTAGTCCCCATAAATTTGCCCATTTCTCAACTTGCTGCAGCTGGTTCGAAGCCTCTTTAGGGTCTTTGTGAATACTAAGAAAAGCAGTGTCGTCAGCAAATGTCGACGTGTGTGTGAAACTATTGGTTGGCATATCTGCCGTGTAAAGCAAGTACAAAATTGGACCTAGTATACTTCCTTGAGGTACACCAGCGTCTATTGGTTGGGAACAACTTATTTGGTTTCCCTCTTTAATCATAAATTGTCGGCCTGTTATGTATTTTTCTAAAAGGTTGAAAATATTAGCTGGAAGGTTGAGCTTTAGTTTGTTTAGAAGGCCTTCATGCCATACTTTGTCGAAAGCTTGTGAGACATCGATAAAAAGCCCGGAGCAGTACTTCTTTTCCTCAAAGGCTTTTCTTATAACCTGTACCAACCTGTGAGTTTGTTCGATGGTACTATGTTGACTTCTAAAGCCGAATTGGTGATTTGGAATGCAGTTGTTGTCATTCAGGATCGGATTTAGCTTGTTTTTTAACAGTTTTTCGAACAATTTTGACATTGTGGGTAACAAACTTATGGGCCTATAAGATTCTACCTTCGAGGGATCTTTGCCAGGCTTAGGAATCATCTTTACTAAGGCAACTTTCCATATAGGCGGAAAATGTTCAAGCCGAATTATCGCATTAAAAATAAAAAGAATGATTCTTTTAGCAGTAAAAGGCAGCTCTATGAGCATTTTGTTGCTTATTTTGTCAACGCCAGGAGCTTTTTTACCATTAAGGTTAGCGATAGCCTCTACAACATCAGCAAATCGGAAACGTATTTCTAAAGGACGTCTTGCAACAACAGGCGGTAATTCCCTCACGTCAGTGCATGTATTTGGAGTGAATACGTTTTTGAAGTGATTTGCGAACAGATCGCATTTTTCTTCATCATTTCTAGCCCAGGATCCTCTCAGATTGCGCAGTGGTGGTTTTGCGATAACAGGTCTTTTAAGACGTCTGGCTGATCGCCATAAGGAATAATTTGTCTGAGGAGTCGCATCTAGACCTTCCAGGTACTCTTTCAGTGATGCCATTCTGTGAGCCTCCAACAAGCTTTTTAGTTGGGTTGTACATTCTTTCAGCTTAGTTTTAAGTTGGGGCGATCTATGTTTTTGCCATTCCCTGCGGGCTCTTCCTTTTTCAGATACCAGCTTTTCCACATCTTCAGAGAAAATTTTGTTGTACCTAGCCTGGCGGTAGGTAGAAGACGCATGTTCAACGGCTTTGTTAATGTTTTCATTTAGGACGCTCAAACAATCATCTATGTCTCCGGGAGTTTTTAGCGGTTGGTTCTCCACGCAGTGGGTACTAATATATTTTTTATATTTCAACCAATTAATTCTTTTAGATAAGAAAAACTCACTATCTGCTATTTGGTGAGGACTGAAGATAGTGATTATTGTGGGTGAGTGGTCAGAAGATAAATCCAAGGAGGCTTGAGCCTCAATGAGCTCCGAGGATATACCTTTTGCTACGCCAAAATCAATTACGTCTGGAATTTTATTGTGGTCTGTTGGCCAGTAGGTTGGTTGTCCAGTTGAAATAACATAAAGTCCCATTTCAGACACGGCATCATACAAGACACGACCTCTGGGACTAATTAGGCGGGAGCCCCAGTATGTGTGCTTAGCGTTATAGTCTCCAGCAGCTATGAAGCGGGGACCTAATGATTTGTAGAAACTGTTGTACTGATCCTTCGTTATGGAGAATCTGGGTGGACAGTAAACTGATGAAATAACAAGGTTATGGAAAAATTCATCAATGCAGACGTTCGTAGCTTGGATATAACATTCCGAGAGGCCACCCAACCATTGGTGTTTAATTCTTGATTTGATTAGAATAGCCGAGCCACCACAT
Source organism: Melanophora roralis (assembly GCA_963583895.1). NCBI lineage: Eukaryota > Metazoa > Arthropoda > Insecta > Diptera > Rhinophoridae > Melanophora > Melanophora roralis. The sequence goes on along the minus strand of OY757187.1, from coordinate 127,843,371 downwards.
GATCTATTCCTAGGATCCTTTGAATCGTAAAAAGAATAACCACTAATTTTAAAAGTGCTTCTAGATGTCATATGAGTCTCAGAAATACACATAACGTCGATTTTTTGATTCATCAAGAAATATTCGAGCTCGTTTTTGTGTTGGCGGATGCCGTTTGCGTTCCAGAAACAAACCCTGAGGCAGTTCATGGTCTTTTAAGCATGGCCTGCAGAAGAGCAGACTGCATTTTCTGCATCTCCTGCATCATGCTAGCCATTTGCGCCATTACCTGCGTAAATTTTTTGACCATATTGTCAATTACGGCTTCCAGGCGGCTGAAATTGGGACCAGTTGGTTCACTTGTTGGCACTTGTTGTTGTGTTGTAGGCTTGGTAGACTTACGTGCATTAGGTTGGTTAGACTTTAATGCAGCGGCGTAAGAAACTTGATTTGTAGTTGGTTGTGCTAACGGAGGCATATTTGTTGTTGGTATATCTAAAGGCTGGGGAGGGGCAGGAACTATTTTCGGCTTAGTTGAGCGCATAACCGAATTAAAAACAGGGCAACCTCTATAGTTGGCAGTGTGGTTTCCCCCGCAGTTGCTGCATTTCTTCATCCTAGGATCATCTTTTGGCTTGTCGCACTTGGTCGTATCGTGCAGATCCCCACAGACAACACAAACAGAAGGCAATTTACAATAAGCTTTAGTGTGGCCATATTCCTGGCAGTTCAAGCACTGTACAGGCCCAGATCGCTTGTGTGGCACTTCCACAGTAACTCGTCGGTGCATAATATATCTCAAATTATAAATGGATTGAGTTTCACTCTTTTTCAATTTGATATCACCAGGCTCAAGCTCCACTCGGAATAATGGTTGGGGGTGTTTTTCCCTGTTTCTCATATTGGATACAGTCCTAACCATAAACCCTTTGCTTAACAAACTGGTCTTGATCTCTTCTGGGTCAACATTAGAATCAATGCCTTTAATAACTACCTGAAGGCCTTTTGCGGTCTTGAGTTGGTAGGTATAGAAGTTTTTGCTGAGTTTCTCGAGCTCCGAAACCGTAGCGCGGTAGGCGTTTTCATGGTTTACTTGAATTTTTGTCTCAAATATGTTACCGCGTTTAACATTTGAGACATAAAAGTTATTTTCCCCAATCAAACTGACTAAAAACTTGACGAGATCATTTGAGTTTTTTTCCCTCAAATAAATGGGAGGTGGCTTAAAGGCCTTTCTTTCAGTAACTGGGGCCTCATTATCCTCTTGCAAAATTGCAAAACGATTTTGCGATGAGGTTGGCCTTTCATCGTCTTTTAAAATTTTTGCAGGTTGAGATGCCTCTGCCGATTTAGGGCTTCTTCCCCTTTTAAGCACTGTCACGTAGCGGTCCATCCCTACCTGGATCTTAGGTGCTGGTGCAAAAATTAAGCTTGATGCGGCTTTAGCAGCTGCAGGTTCAATTCCAGAGTTTGATAATGGTGACCGCGACAAAGATGGTACCTCAGAATTTTTTTTATAATTATTAAATAGAGATTGGGCTAAATTAGTCCCTTGTTCAGTACATTTATTTAAATTAGGCGCACTTGAACTAAGATTGTTTGTAATTATTTTTGGCCTTGCATTTAAATAATTCTTATTATATTCAGGGTCTCTTATGTTCTCGTTGCTAACACTTGTGGAACTTAACACAATGTAAGCATTTCGGCTATTAGGCCCACTGTCACTACGATTACTGTTACTCATTAACAGTTCGCTTTTTTTTTTATTTAGTTTGTTGTTATTGTTTTTCTTTTCTCACTTTTTGTGTATATATGTATGTATATTAATAAATTCGTTTGCTACTTATTACTAATATCACCTATTAACAATATTACACTCGCGTACACACGTCCGTACACTACAAGATTAAGAATGCAACTCTAAATGAGAAAAAGAAAATATTTTTTTCTAATCAGATTTTTTGATGTTTAAAAATAATAATATTAATATCTATATATGATATTCTTGAAACTTTGCAATTTGGTAAATTAATTGAAGAGATTCAAACCTGAAATAAACAAATTGGTTTTAGGCTTGTGATTAAACCAGATTCCATTTGACGGGAAAGTAAGTTGATATTAATTTTTTAAATGTGTCATACCATAACTTTCCAAAAAAAAAACAATTGTCTGTCATTAAGGGTTTAAAACGCCTGCCTTTCAAAGATTAATATATTGTGAATGTGTGCGTCAGTGCGTGTGTGTGCTCTATCGTTGCAAACAAATAACAAACAGCAATTGATCGAAGTTATAAAAACGAGGAAATCTTAATGGGTACTGAGCAGAGACTGGCTTACTCAGAATAAAATTTGCTCATGATTTAATCATGATACGAAAACCTATTCAGTTTGGCTATTTTGTTCAAACGTATCACATGACATAAACCAATGCATGATTTAAAATCATTTCATTCAATCTGTTGTTATTGGATTTTTGATTTTATTCAACGTTCAAAAAAATCAACATAAATTCAATCGTATCAGCATCAGTGAATGAAACTGAACAAAAAATTCTAGCATTTAGGGGATGTTGCTTTTAATGAGAATAACAGTCAAAAAAATGGCGCCATGCTCATGGTTTAACGTTAGGTCACGTAGTCGTTTCTCTTTAACATTGCCAGCAGTGTATAACGACGGCTTGCCATAGTTCTTGTCATATTTCTTGTTTGGCACTAAAGGTTTCAAAAACAGTGCTAAGTGTTAGTAAAAACTTCTCTTTTGGCTAAAAATGATTGAATAATTGTGTTAAAATTGTCAAAAATTAAATGTTTAAACTTTTTAATATTAAATTGATTCACCATTATGCATAATTAACGTCAAGTTAATAGTATTTTAAACGTTTATGCATATAAAAACACTTATTTTTATGTGTAAAATTTTAATTAGCTGATGTAATGTGATTTAATTGTTTTCCAAATATGTTTTTAAACAATTAAACATTTTGTAATATCAACTTAGAGCAACACTGATAAAGCTTTGACAAAAGTACAAAAAACACCAGCGGGCAAATTACGGCATTCAACTCGATTCGAAATTCTACTCGATCGATCGAGTTGTCACTGCTTGTATTAACAAACTTTTTAAAAGGTTAATTTTTATTTTATATGCATAGCTTTGGTTTGTTTTTAAAATAAACAGAAAGCGTTCACGTCGATGACTTTAAAAATTTAAAAAAATCATAAAATACGTAGAAACTTTAAAAGAGAATTAATAATAATTAAATAAAAAAATTCATTATGTAATTCTGGAAATAGTTAAAAAAAAGTTTATAATTTCTCCTTTCTGAACTTACAATTTTCAATTCAAAATGAGTAAAAAAATTATAACTACTTATTTTAGCTGTTATTTGTATAAAAAAGTATCCTTAAAAATTTGCTAAATATATGTGTCGTTCAAAACTTATACAACGGCAACTCTGCTTCTTTCACAGTTTTGTTTACTCTGATTTATTCACTAGCAACCGTTTATTTGTTAAATTCAATCATGTGAGTAAAACTCACGCAATGAATAAATTCACAATGAATAAATTCATGCTTTGACCAAATGAAGCTGATTTTATTCAAGGCAGATTTTTATTCAACTCATTCTAATCACTTAAAATTTTAGCATCAGATTAAATCAAGAGAAAATGTGATTTTGCTGTTCTCTGGTACTGAGCAGTCATTGCTGTTGTTATGTTTTGGCAAATAATTTTGCACAATATTCGATAATATTTGATGGTGATTTTCATACAAATATGTATGTACAAACATGCAGATGTATGAATGTATTTGTTTGTTTATGAACGTGTGTGCTTTAATGGTTAAATACAGGAATTAAAGCAAATGATTTTGAATTTTGATTAGAGATTAAATTGTCGCAATGAATTTGTATTAGAAAAAAGGCAAATATGCGTAATATGTACAAAATATGGGCGTTTATGTCTGCATTATTTGTTGGTTAATTTTGAATTCATTTGTGCTTTTTGTATTTACGTAAGTGTGTGAATGTGTGTGTCTACGAACGGGCCTAAAATAAATATTATTTAGGATAATTAAGTTTTTGTCTGTTAATAATTTCGTTAAATTTTATATCATTTTTAATATCAAATGCAGAATACAATCACACCCTCGGCTTTTTGCACATGAGAGAAAATATATTTATTTGTCGTTTATGTTTTGGGATTATGTTTTTAATCCTTTAATTATAACGGTTCGATAAAAATATTTTCTGTTTTCTAAGTACACATAAGTTTATTTAGATGTTTATGTGAGTATGCTGATATGATAAATGATAGTAATATGAAAAAAAAAAATACAAAAATATGGAAAACGTGGAAGGTTAACCGTTTTATTTAATTCTAAACTAGACCACACCACTATGCTCCTATATCAGCTTTAGGTGTAAACTGAAAGGGTGAGACAAACTTTTTAAAATAAATTTTAATGTGACATTTATTAGAAAACAATCGCTGGTATAATCGCTGATATGGGGTAGAATATTAGTGGATGGATAACTGCTTCGCTAGTGGTCTGTCTGTACGCATGTAATTGGAATAATAATTAAATTGCTTTTTACTCCTATAAAGCGCAGAGGACATTTAAATTGATCAATGTTATGTAAATATTAGAGAACAACAAAAACAAATAATAAATAGACCTTAATAATGCATTCAAAAATAAAAACGTTATTTAATTTGATTTAAATACTTTAACATCCCTCTAAAGAAAATAAGAATCGAAACAATGTGATCATAGCCCCAGTTAATAAGACGTCAATCAATATTATATAAAATACATATGATAACAATGATTTTAAATTTGTAAGCCTAGTTGAACTCGTTATACAACTTTTAATGCAGGATATCCCTCTTCATTATTGAAACATTGTGAATACCTACATACAAGTTGTTTATATTTGTCGATCAAACAACACATATTTAACCCTTATTACATATGATTTTGACAATTGATTGACATTTGTTGACAGTTCTTTAACGTTTTTTATATTTTTCTTGCTTTTGTTTACATTGTTGTTAAAAAACTAAGTGAGTTTTAAAACTACACTTGTACTTATGCCTTCTGATAAATATTTGTGTAATATGGGTGGTACAAAAAAATATCTTTGGCGTAAATAAAATAAAAAAAGATAATGCATATACATATAATGTTTCACTCTCAATTTAAAAAGGTTAAATGTCTAAATATACATAAAAAAACAAGTTTACAAACCCATTGATATTCAAAAGTAGCAATAAATAGTACTTAGATTTGGAAAAACAGTTCAAGAATATTTTTTTTAACATTAAATTAAATTAAGTCCTTTTAAAGAATTTTATGCTTTAAGAGTATCAACTTTTTTGATTTCATATTTACTTAATATGTATAATACACATATGTATCTTTTTATTTTTATATGCTCAAGTCTGGGATGCGCAATAAATTCAAGTGTAAATTTTTAAAGCAACGCCATTGCATCCACAATAAATTCATTGTAACTGCAACAACATTATTTAGTGAAACAATGAGCGATGAGAATAAAACGCCTACAAAATTGTTTATCTTTTTTAAGATAAAAAAAATCAAAACAATAAAAAAGTGTATTTTTTCAAAGAATGTGGTTTTTAGTTTTTTTTTTAATTTTTTTAATGGTTGCTTTCTGCAGTCAACTGCCAAATTTTTTCAGTTGCTATGAACGCGAAACTTTTCAATACATATATGTATGTATGTTCAAATGTATTATATAAGACTGATTGGTTTTACCTGAATTTAAATATTTTTACATTTTTAAACATTAACTTTACTTCAGCTTGTAATTGGTTCGCTGCTTGATAATGTACTTTTCTATGTTAATGCGCCAAACAAATTATAATCGAGTGTTTTTTGGCTTTGGTTGATATTTTTCAAATTGAAGAATATTGGTTTTTTACACTAATTTAACATTAGGCGATTATAACTGTCTTGTTTCCAAAAATTAATTTGTTTTCTCTGTAACTGCTTACATAAAGTATTTTTAAATGGAATTAAGGCTGGTATATTTTGAAGATCGACAAAATCGTCCAAGAGATATTTTGCTATTTGCAGGATTAAAAATCGTCAAATCTGGCAGCCCTTCGTACGAGCATTTAAACAAGCTGTAGGAAACCAATGCATTGAAATTTGCAATGGAATTTGTACTTTCTTAAATGTTCAATTATATGTGACTTACCATAACGCCATAACCATAACCGTTGCCATAAGAACCAAAACACAATTGGTTTCTAAAGGTTATGGTTATGGCATAATGGTAAGTCACTTATAATCAAATACAGTGTTGCCCATAAGTTTGGTTCGAACGGCTCTTTACTATGGTATGGTTAAGTGACGTATTACAGATATTGATGCAAAAAACACAAAAAATGGTTTTGCCCATTAGAAAAACTTTTAGTATTTTGGGTCAATGCTGTATTGTTGAACAAGTGCTTAAAATTTCACCATCTCCAGTTAAGAAATAATAGGCAACAGAAAACAATTTCTCTAAAAAGATAAATCATCAAAATTGTACTACTTGATGACTTTGCAAAATTCTGCTGCATGTCTTTAGTTGACTTAAGAATTTAATAGAATAAAAGCGGTATTTGTTATGTTATTCGTTAATTATGCTATTTCTTCGTGAGTTACTAACTAAAACATATCTTGTTATTATATATTAAGAAGGAGATACATATGTGGAAATTTAAAAAAAAAGGAATAGAATTTCACATGCATATAGATTTTGTTATTTAAGCGCTTTTAATTTAACGCGTTTTCAAAAGCTTTTAGCACTTCTTGGCGCGTTTTAATAATGTGAACAGTGCCATTTCATTTCGAAAAGTTACCAACGCTGCCTCACGTACGTAAGTTAAAAGAAAACATAAAGGCGCGGCGCCCAGCTTTTGCCTATAGCGGACTTAATAAATTGTGTGGCTATATGTAAAACGAGTTACAAAAAGAAAAATAAAAAAAAAAATATTTATATAAAAACAAACAAAAATTAGCATAAACAGGAAGTGGGTGTTACAAAACATCAACAAAAATATCAACAATATTTTTTTTTTTTTTGCAAAGAAATAAACTTTTGCTATTGTAGCCAGTAAAGTATTGCAGCATTTAGACAATAAGCGGGCCAGAAAAGCATTGCACTAACAGTACAACGTGCTTTCGCTAAACAAGATACCAACAATAGCAAATTGCTTGTAACAACAAAACCCTCAAGAAACAAACAACACACACCAAGAGAAGAAACAATAATAACAAAATCAATAAGAATGGCCGTCGTTTAGCTGTTTAAACGCTTCGCTGCTTTGATTAAATTCCTTCTTTGTGTTAAAATAGAGTCAAAGGGTTAAGAAGAGATAACAACTAACAGTGCTAAAGCACCAGCAGCAACAGCACCAATACAAAAATTTACATGTTGCCCAACAAAACAACAAATATAAGAAACAATTTACATATAAGGAAGGTATAACTTTGCGTGCAAAAGTGCACTCCATTTTGTTAAGCTGTCAATAGAAGGCGATTTTCCGCAAGAGCAATGCATTCATCGCCACGCCTTTAGTGTCAGTCAGGTGCAATATTTACAACAACAGGCAAAGTGGCTGCAATAAAAATTTCATGTGCGTACAAAACGAACTAAACATATCGAATGTGAAAGTGGCTTCTAAGGGCTTTAAAAAGTCCTTTTTAGTCTTCAAGGGTTCATATTTAATTAGATCCGTGAATATTTGTTGAACTTTTTTTTTTAGCAAAACAATTTAGGTTTTGCTATGGTAATGCAAAAAACAAAAACACTCATGATATTTTTTCGCCATTATTTAATGTAACAAAATGAGTAAAATTTATACGTTTCTTTTTTTTAGGTGGATTATTGACTAAAATGCAACTTTTTACTCAATAAATATTATAGTTTTAACTTCAGCGAATGCAATTAAAAGGCCTGAAATTGTTATGCCTTTTAGATTTTTTTTAAATATCTAATTTATTTTCAAAGCAAAACAGAACATATTATCAATGTTGTTTCCTTATCTGAGCGTTAACTTATGAAAAGACATTAACAACTTTTCTTAAGGTGGACAACAAAAAAGTTGATTCAAAATATTTTATTCTATTTTAATTTATTATGATTTTTAAATTTAACCATTATAGAAAAACTTAATTAAATTATTATCAAATTCGACTATAATCAAAATAAACGAGAAGAAAAAGTGTTTTCATATATAAAAAATAGTATGCCGTAAATTTCCCTCTAATTTAGATAAAAAAAAAATTAGAGATATAAAAAAAAAGTTCTAGAGTGCAATTATCAATTAAATAGCTTTAAGCTAAATAGTAGATATCAACTACCAATATTCAATTACCGCACAAAAAGTGCTGTCGAGAAACTGTAACAGACTTCGAAATTGCATTGCACTGGGCTAGTGTATGAATAATACCTTTTTCAATAAAAATTATCATTATTAAAATAAACTAGAACTCCTGTTTAAAAAAAAAAATAAAATATAAAATTAGTTTTTGTTTTTCATTTTCGTTTTTTCAATTAAAAATTTTCCGTTCTTAACTAACGCTCA